>CM055122.1:193968646-194223646 GCA_029206835.1 Rana muscosa
CAAGAAATTAGATAGGCAGTCATAAATTAAAAGCTGTGTAAATTCCAGAAAATGTACCCTAGATTGTAAACGCTATAACTTTTGCGCAAACCAATAAATATACGCTTATTGACATTTTTTTTACTAAAGACATGTGGCTGAATACATTTTGGCCTAAATGTATGACTAAAATTGAGTTTATTCGATTTTTCTTATAACAAAAAGTAGAAAATATCATTTTTTTTCAAAATTTTCGGTCTTTTTCCGTTTATATCGCAAAAAATAAAAATCGCAGAGGCAATCAAATACCATTAAAAGAAAGCTCTATTTGTGGGAAGAAAAGGACGCAAATTTCGTTTGGGTACAACATTGCATGTCCGCACAATTTACAGTTAAAGCAGCGCAGTGCAAAATTCTGAATTCACCTCTGGTCCTTTAGCTACCAAATGGTCCGGGGCTTAAGTGGTTAAAGTTACATGTTTTAAGATAACTAACATGTTCTGCCTAGTCCTCTTTTATGAACAGGCACATAACCCACTTTGTCAAGATTTAAGGAGCTGTGTTCGTCCATGGACGAAAAGAGAAATGTTTTTTTTTTTCCTAAAATAATGGGTTGCTTCCTGAACTCACACTCCAGTGCTCTATGCGGGTAGAGTTGTATCAGTCACACCCCTCAGCACAAGTGTCCAGACATAGGTTTGTTCTACAGAGAAGGAGATGGGTGTGCTTGACCGATAAACGGGTGCACAGAGTCCAACTATAATGCCTGTTGGACTGCACAGTTATATAGTATCTGTGACTTCAATTGGACTTTACATGCAGTATGTAAAAGCAAACACTTAGGCCTAGTACAGACTAGTATTTTTTTTCCGTTCAACCCAGCAGGGCTGTACGAAAAAAAAAAGGACAGCTCAGGAGGAGCCGCTGTACTAACAATCTGACGTTAGTACAGCAATCTCCTCTGCTGTTTTATTGTGTTCCGAAAGGGGGACAGACCCCCCCGCCAGAAGACTCCGGTCAGCGCTCTTAGCCATTGGCTAAGAACACTGATCGGGAGCCGATCAGCAGACCTTTTTCGTTCATGCCCCTTCGACAAAAGCCGGCTGAACGGCTAGCTTAGGTTGGAACCGACTGCAGTCCACAGGGGCCGAATGTCGGGTGGCATTCTGCCATTCGGCCCATGTGAACTAGGCTTTAGGGCTACTATGGAAGAGTAAATGCCCAGCTTTACTCAGCCCAGAAAAAGCACAGCAGCCACTACTAGTGTAGTGTTCAGCCTGAGGCAGGCTCCGACAAGAGGCCAGACTGTTCAATCCAACCCACTAACCCGGTGTGGATGCCTTAGATACTCAGAACAGTCTATCCTCCCAGCCTGGCTGCTTACACCACCCTGCTGGAGGTTCACGGCAGAGGCAAGACAAGATGGTGGGGGGCGTGGTTTGCCTTGGAAGAAGATGGCCGCTTGAAGCCCGAGCTCCGTCTCACCTCAGCCTATTCTACACTACCACAGGGGACTTTCATAGACATCTCGCCTCACAGCATGGGAACTTCGTCCCGGGGAAGCTCGGCGTCCCGATCCCGGTCTCCAAGAGACCTTAACAGCCACCCCAACCAATCCATCCCGGAGCTCTTCAGATCACAGAGGAATAGAATGGCGGCCCTGCTTCCCGCCTCACCTTCTCCTCAGGGCCATGTCGGACTCACACTGTCCCCAACGGAGCAACCTCCTGTGATCAACGACCCAACCCCGACCCGACAACCGAGTCTCCAGGACCTCCGAGCTGTGGCAACTGACATCAAGGACACCCTGTTTGCGGCGATCACGGATCTCCGCCATGAAATACAGGCCATTGCGGGGAGAGTACAGAGAGTGGAGAATGCTGCAGCGGTTCAACATGCTGCCATAAACACGGTTCAACACCGAGTTAACTCTCATACTCTGCAGCTCCGTGATCTTCAGCGCCATGTAGAAGAACTCGACAATAGGGGAAGGCGCCACAACTTACGAGTGAGAGGCTTACCCGAATCGGTTGAACCTGACCAGATTCTCCCTACGGTTACCGGACTGTTTAACCGCCTCCTGGATCAACCGATCCCCACACGGATAGCCATGGAGCGCATCCATAGAGCGCTGCGCCCGCGCGGCAGAGACACTGACCCATCAAGAAACATCATTTGCCATGTAGATGACTTCGCCATCAAGAAAACTATACTGAAAAAAGCCAGCGAAAAGGAACAATTGGAATCTGATGGCCACACGGTCCACATCTATCAAGATCTTTAAGCGATCACGCTCAGACACCGCAAGGACCTGCGCCCGCTCTTAGATGTCCTGCGGTCAAGGGGGATACGATACCGCTGGAAATTCCCTTTCGGACTCCTTGCTACTCACCAGGGCCGCTCTGCTCTCCTCAGGGTTCCGGAAGACTTACATGCTTTCTGCAAGGCACTGGATATACCGTACACGGCGGTCCCAGACTGGTATGCGGAATTTCAGCCCTCTAACCCTCAGTATCAAGATCCCACAGAGGAACCGATGGAAGCGCAGGACACGAGATTCCGGCGGAGACATTTCCCCATCTGCTTCCAGATATGGCTCTACTGCACAACACCGACTCCCGCCTCCTCTGCAACTCCTCTACCTCGTAGGACCCGCCGGGACCGCTAATACAATCTCCGCCCATATCGCCCTGTTCTGAGGAGTACGCGCACTCCCTTCTTTCAGTCCCCCACATACCTGTACCTTCTTAAAATACAAGCCTGCCTCTGCCTCTTCTAGGATACTACACATTCTACCTGCAGTCTCCATGCTCAAACATCGGTCATCACACTTTTGCCACCCTGCCACCAAACTCGGCAGCTCAGCAGTGCAGATTGCCAGTCTCTTGTCACCCCCTCAAGACACCGACTGTCTCCTCTATTTACACTACTCTACCAACGGATTACGATGATAAGGGTCGGTTACTCAATGACTCGACCTGCCCAACTTCTTTCCAAGGACGTCGAGAGCCAAAGCTAGACAATGTGTCCTTTTCCCCGTCAACCTTTACCTCCTGATTCATGATAGGCGGACATATATGAGGACAGCTAATGTCCTCTCCATAGTCAATGCGAACAGATTGAACTCTGATTGACTGCCACAGCTTTCTCCCTAGAAGGTACGGATGACCATAGTCTTATCATACACCGACTTCCACACAGATGCCGAGGTAATATGATCTGGTTCCTGTCTGTATGTATAGACACTAACTCATTATTGTATGCCCCACATGTAGAGAACAGCACTTCTGCATTCCTCGCTGTATTAGTACTCTATGAACACACTCTATGTTCTATACTGCCATCTAGTGGCGCTTTTGGATTATAGCCAAGAGATATACACATGTTTAAGCTCTGCAATACAACTATCATCCACCTTCCATCCAATAATATCACCTACTCGTAAAACTGATATTATTTCATGATTCACCCTAACCGGGTACACTTGTAGCCTATACCACACCACTCAAACCCATCTTCCCACAGGAACTCGTATGACTTAACCCCTCCTCTGGCTCTCAGTCTTCTCGACCCAACAAGTATCCACACCCATTTGTTCCTCATTACCCATGTTACACACTTCACCCCTTTGGTTCCACTTACGAGTCCTTGTTGTCACGTTGACATTTTTTACACTCGCACTACAGCGAATGACTCCTCTTCACAGGGTGTGAGGATGTAATGGGCTCGATCTTCATACAGTTTTATGTTAGGTCAGATGTTTTGTCTTTGTTTACGTATCTTTACTTACACTCTGTTCTGAGTACCTCTGATATACTCTGTTCTACTTGGCCCGGGATTCAACATCACTGCTATACTCTCCCTGCTGCCCTCTTAAGGGCGAATTGAGATTACTCACGCCCTCATAGATCTAATCCCTAAAAAAATTAACAGGGATTATTTGACATACACCTTATTAAACTCCATGCTTTATCATCCCATGCAGGCAACATTTCCCCACAAGCCCACACTTTTGAACAAAATTGGCTTTGGTTGTGACGGACGCTACTGACATACCTTCTATTTTATTCTTGTCTTCTGCTTAGACGAACCAACCCCTACGCAGTGATTCCTTAAGTGAACTAGTGCTCTTGATCGAACACTTCCTGTTCATTCCACTGACCTTTTCCGGTCTTTTTGTCTTTGTGGATCCCACCCATCTGGATTGGTGGGTGAGACCTCACACTTCACCGGAAATCCCTCCCATTTCCAGTCCCTTATCCTGATTCCTGTGTCGCCTACCACACCTCCTTCTACTTTCTTGCTGCTACCCTCGCACTTCACCCCCACCTGCCATAGCTCTTGCAAACCTTCCTCCCTTTATAAACTGTGCGTCACTTGATCTACTACCAAAGATGACTGCCCTCCCCCACACTGCAGCTAGACCACAGGTCAAGATTATCTCGCTCAATGCCAAGGGACTCAATATTCCTGAGAGACGTTCTCAACTCCTCTTAGCCATGCACCGCAGTAAGGCAGATGTCATATTCCTTCAGGAAACCCATTTCCGTACCGATTCTATTCCCAATTTACGCAATCATCACTTCCCTACAGCATACCACGCGACAAATCCCTCGACCAAATCGAAAGGGGTATCCATACTGATAGCAAAACGATTCCCCCTTCAAAAATTACCGACTCAATGATAGATGTGGAGGGCAGGTATCTATTTTTGAAAGGCTCGTACCTAGGCAGGAAAATTACACTAGCGAACATCTACGCCCCGAACGTCCGCCAAGTACCATTTTTTAGTAAAATTTCTGATGCGCTTACCGCCTTTCAAGACGGATCCCTTATACTGGGGGGTGACTTCAATGCCCCGCTCAATCCAACCCAGGATACCTCCACCGGTACATCCTCCCTCCCATATGCGGCCCTTAGAAATATTAAAATGCATCTTCGCAATCTTCTACTCCAGGACACTTGGCGCACCCTCAATCCCAATGGCAGAGACTATACCTTTTTTTCAACACCACACAACAGATATTCTAGAATAGACTACTTATTTATAACTCAAAATGATCTTTCTCTGCTCAAACATGCATCCATCCACCCCATGTTCCTTTCGGACCATCACCCCATATCTAGAACGTTGACGTTCCCGGACACGCTTCCTCGCCCACAAACGTGTAGACTTGACCCCTCCCTGCTCACTGACCCCTCTATAGCATTAGAGGTGGAAACCAGACTTAAACAGTTCTTCCACGAAAATAAACCGCCAGATACTTCTCCAATTACTAATTGGGAAGCGCATAAGTGCGTGATTCGAGGCACTCTTATTGCGGCGGCCGCCAAACGACGTAAAGAACAACAGAAACGTTACACAGACCTCACTGACAAAATACGAACGCTGGAAGACGCACACAAACACACTCAAGCCCTAGCCACTATGGAGGATCTAATACGAGCCAGAACCGAACTGATGGACATGTTAGGCAAGCAAATCCGGCGTAAGTTTGTCCTTTCCAAGAAAACATTTTACGAATACGGCAATAAAGCCAGCAAAATGCTCGCTAGGGCTTTGCAAACTAGGAAAGCTGCGACGACGATACACTCTATCACTAACGAATCGGGACGCAAATTAACCAAAACATCGGACATAGCTACGCAATTTGTGAAATACTACACAAAGCTTTATAATCTCTCCCCGATTGACCCGGCCTTTAATAACACCTCTAGACAAAAAATGATTACTGACTTCTTACAACAATACGGCCCTACCCCGCTGTCTGTCACCACAAAGCTAGATCTGGACGCCCCCCTACAAAAAACAGAAATAGACCTAGCGTTGAAGCAACTAAAAACGGGCAAGAGTCCAGGACCAGATGGTCTAACCGTCGGTTACTATAAAGCATATGCGGAGGTCCTTACGCCGTTCTTCTTATCAGCGTTTAATTCCGTTGCAACCCCTTCTGAACCTCCACGTGATCTCTTGAACGCCCACATTGTAGTGATACCGAAACCAGGTAAGGATCCCTCCATTGTCACTAGCTACAGGCCCATCTCATTGCTCAACGTTGACCTCAAATGGTATGCAAAAACAATAGCAAATAGACTTCTTCCCTTCCTACCCCAACTTATTGATCTTGATCAAGTCAGCTTTGTCCTAGGTAGAGAAGCAAGAGACAACACCCTTAAAGCCATAAACATACATCATTGGCTCACTTCCACCCACAACAAGGGATTTTTGCATTCGCTCGACGCGGAGAAGGCGTTCGACAGAGTGGCCTGGGACTTCATGAATGAAACTCTGAAGGCCATTGGTCTTCCTGATAAAATGCTGCACTTCATATCGGCGCTCTATTCAAAGCCTACAGCGAAAGACCAAGTGAACGGCCACCTGTCGGACACCCTCTCCATTTCGAACAGAACTCGCCAGGGATGCCCCCTCTCTCCTCTAATTTTCATCCTCACCCTTGAGCCATTATTGAACCGCCTCAGGGCCAACCCAGATGTTAAAGGAATAGATATTAAACACTGCACATACAAGGTGGCGGCCTTTGCGGACGTCATCCTGCTATTTCTTACGGAGCCGCTTACAACGATACCCAACCTGCTCAAAGATTTTAACGACTTCAAGACCCCGACTAATTTTCAAATGAATTTTACTAAATCCAACGCCCTGAACATTACACTCCCCCCAAGCATATGTAAACTTTGCCAATCGAATTTCCAGTTTACTTGGAACAGCCGAGCAATAACTTACTTAGGTATTCAACTCCCTACCTCCCTAAACGACCTTTACGCCCTAAACTACGCTCCTTTGCTGCAGAACATACTGAGTGATCTAAAGCACTGGTCCTCTGGGCTTTTTTCATGGTTTGGTAGGGCAGCAATAGTAAAGATGAACATCCTTCCTAGAATCCTCTACATTCTACAAACAATCCCAATTAAACTACCACTTGCTTTCTTCTCTTCCTATAAGAAAGCATGTACAAACTTTGTCTGGGGCAAGTTACGCCCGAGACTGAGCTATAGAAGGCTCACCTCCCCCAAAACCAAGGGGGGCATAGGACACCTGACATACGCAAATACCAACAAGCTTGCCACCTCACTAGGATAATAGATTGGAACGTACATTATAAATGTAAAGACTGGGTACAACTTGAACACTCATTATCACCCCTGCCTTTAGCTCATCTCCCTTGGGTCACCCCTCGCCACATTCCCCCCGACTGTAAACTACATCCGCTCATCGACCCTACTCTGAATGCCTTTCGAGAGACATGTAATGCCCATAAAATCTCTTCACTCAGGGGTCCAATGACGTCACTCAGGTTGAATCCAGACTTTACACCGGGAACACATATGTAATTTTTGGCTGATAGATGGCCTCACCCGATCATCCGCGCGGAATATTTTTATGCAGGCGGCCGCATTCTCTCTCAATCTGAATTAGCTTTGAAAATTAACAAAGACTCCTTCCCCTTTTGGACTTGCGTTCAACTGAGACACTTCTTTATCACGCCTACACCGGTCCCTGATTGGTCTAGATCCACCACCACATTTGAAAATCTCTGTATGTCCGAGGAACCCCAAAGACACCTGATTTCGTCTTATACCTTATTGTTCTCTGACCAAACTCCCAAACTACATTGGGCTAACCAACAATGGAAACAAGACATTTCAACTGACCTTACCGATGCAGACTGGGAAAACATATACACACTCGCCCATAAGGGAACTGTTAATGTTCAGGTACAAGAGAATGCCTTTAAAATTCTCTCTAGATGGTATAGAACCCCCCTTAAATTACACCGCATCAACCCTTGGCTTTCCCAGAAGTGTTGGAGATGTAAAAAAGAGACAGGATCATTCCTTCACATTTGGTGGACATGCCATATCCTCCAACCATTTTGGAAAGAAGCTCATAGGCTTATTTCCCAAATAACCACATATGTGTGGCAGGCGCAGCACTATGAAGTGCCTTTATGCGCTGTGGCATTAGAAGAATTTTGATTTCTCTGATCTTTTAGTCCAAACAAGACTATCTGTTACTTTATAATTCCTCTAGCGCCGTTCTATGGAAGCAGTAGGTTTAAAGAGCACACCAAACTTTTAAGATAACTTCTTTATTCACTTCAGCTTTTCTTCATCTACAACACTGACAATTTAGCAGCAGAAAATCCATGTACAAACACGTGTTGAATAAAGTATAACAAATGGCGGTTCAACTGTTCAATCTTGTAATTCTACATAAAATGGTAGATATATTTCTCTCTTCAGTATCTGTACTTTCACTTTAAATACTTTAGACACTTTATGATCTCTCTGGGACTTGCTCTATATTACTGTTTGTTTGTTGGTTTGAACCCTGTTTTGAAACCTGGTTTGGTGGAACTACAAGTGAACACATAATAGGATTTTTATAACAGCTTACCTGTAAAATCCTTTTCTTGGAGTACATCACGGGACACAGAGCGACATAGTCATTACTATGTGGGTTATATAGATACCTTCAGGTGCTGGCACTGGCAACTTCCAAAACCGGAAGTACCCTCCCCTATATAAGCCCCTCCCATCCGGGAGTACCTCAGTTTTGTAGCAAAGCAATAAGTGTCCCCAAAAGAGGGGTGGGAGCTCTGTGTCCCGTGATGTACTCCAAGAAAAGGATTTTACAGGTAAGCTGTTATAAAAATCCTATTTTCTTTCTCGTACATCACGGGACACAGAGCGACATAGTCATTACTATGTGGGACGTCCCAAAGCAATGCCAAATGAGGGGGGGATACACCATACATAAGCTGGGCGCTATCAGACATGAGGATCATTTGCGGCCTGCAACACACTGCGCCCAAAGGCGACATCCTCCTGACTTCTAACGTCCACCTGGTAGAACCTAGTAAACGTGTGTACTGAAGACCATGTTGCGGCCTTACAGATTTGAGCCAGGGAGGCCTGGTGATGCACTGCCCATGAAGTTCCAACTGCTCTCGTGGAGCGCGCCCTAACTTTGAACGGAGGCGGTCTCCTTCTCAAGCCATAGGCTTGTATTATGACCTGTCGAATCCACTTGGCTAAAGTAGATTTTGATGCTGCCTGACCCTTTCTGGGGCCTTCCGGCAGAATAAACAAAGTATCCGTTCTACGAATCTGAGCAGTGGCTTTTAGATAAGCTTTAACTGCTCTTACTACATCCAAAGAATGTAATAACTTTTCCTCTACCGAGCTAGGTTTGGGGAAAAAGGAAGGAAGAACCACATCTTGGTTCAAATGAAACCTCGATACCACCTTGGGAAGAAAGGCTGGATGAGGACGTAACACTACTCTGTCCTTATGAATAACCAGATATGGCTCCTTACAGGACATAGCGGCCAATTCCGACACTCTTTTAGCCGAACATATGGCTACTAAAAAAAAATCAATTTCCTGGTGAGAAGAACCAAGGAAATGTGCTGTAATGGTTCAAATGGTTGTTTCTGTAGAACCGATAGAACCAGGTTTAGGTCCCATGGACATATGGGAATTTTAACCGGAGGGCTAATACGCATCACTCCTTGTGTAAAAGTTTTGACTAGTGAATGCGAAGCCAGGGGCCTTTGAAAAAATATTGACAAGGCCGAAATCTGACCCTTGATAGTACTCAAGGCAAACTTCCTATCTACAGCCCACTGAAGGAAGTCCAGAATCCTACCTATTACGTACTTACGTGGATGCCATTTCTTGGCCTCACACCACGCGATGTACGCCTTCCAGATGCTATAGTAAATCTGCCTGGATACCGGCTTCCTGGCATTGATCATGGTAGATACCACAGGATTAGAGAGACCTCTCTTTTTTAGAATGTGGGCTTCAATATCCAGGCCGTCAAACCTAGGGCTAGTAAGGAAGGGTGGTATATCGGTCCTTGCGAAAGCAGGTCCGGACGATGTGGAAGGGTCCAAGGACTCCCCACAGACATTTTTACAATCTCTGCGTACCATGCCCTTCGGGGCCACGCTGGAGCCACCAGAATCACTGGTTTCTTTTCTACCCTGATTCTGCGGAGTAATCGAGGCAACAATTGTGGCGGTGGAAATGCATATATCAGCTTGAACTGATCCCAAGGGAACACTAGAGCATCCGAGCCGCAAGCTAGGGGATCCCTTGTCCGAGAGACAAATCTGTCCACCTTTGCGTTGAATCTGGATGCTAGCAGATCTACATCCGGTGCTCCCCACCGCTGACATATTGCCCGGAAAACCTCGGGGTGAAGGGACCATTCCTCTGGGCATAATTGTTGGCGACTTAGAAAGTCCGCCTTCCAATTCTCCACTCCTGGAATGAAGACCGCGGATATGGCTGGGACATATCTTTCTGCCCATTTCAGGATGCGATTTACTTCCCTCTGGGCTGCACGACTCCTGGTGCCCCCCTGATGATTGATATATGCCACTGCCGTGGCATTGTCTGATTGAATTCTGACAGGGGACCCTTGGAGTTTGGATGTCCATGCTACTAGGGCATACCGGGCTGCTCGTATCTCTAAGAGCTTGATGGGAAGGGCCTTCTCTGCATCCGACCATCTGCCCTGGAGAGACCATTGCTCCAGTACTGCCCCCAGCCTATAAGGCTGGCATCTGTAGTGACCACCTTCCAAGAAATCGGACTGAAGGATTTTCCTTTTTTCAGATTCTGGGGAACCAACCACCAACGGAGGCTTTTGCGAACGGAAGGGGACAAGGACATTGGTAAGTCTAGGGCCTGAACTTTTTTGTTCCAGGCTGACAGTATGGCCCTTTGCAAATTCCTTGAATGGAATTGACCGTAGGGCACCGCTTCGAATGATGCCACCATTTTTCCCAGCAGCCTCATGCACAGGCGTATGGACGGCTGTCTTTTTGTACCCACCAGGTGGATCAAATCTCCCAGAGAAGACACTTTTTCTTGAGGCAAGAAAATCTTCCTCTGGTCTGAATCCAGCCTTAGCCCCAAGTATTCCAGACTTTTGACTGGTTTTAGGGCTGACTTGTCTCGGTTGATGATCCAGCCGTGAGATTCCAGATACTTGATTGTCTCGTGAACAACCATTTCTAGTTTTTCCACTGAGTGGTCCATCAGCAACAAGTCGTCTAGATATGCCATTATCGTCACACCTCGTGTTCTTAGATTGGCCAATAGTGGGGCCAGAATTTTTGTGAACACTCGTGGTGCTGTGGCCAGACCGAAGGGTAAGGCTCTGAACTGAAAATTGCGCCCTTCTAATGCAAAGCGTAGAAATTTTTGGTGGACTGGAAAGATGGGAATGTGCAAATAAGCATCTTTGATGTCGATCGAGGCTAACCATTCCTCCCCTTGTAGGGCAGTGGCCACCGATCGGATCGACTCCATCCGGAAAGTCCTGATATGTAGGAATTTGTTTAGCCCTTTTAGATTTAATATGGGCCTTACGTCCCCGTTTGGCTTCAGGACTGTAAAGAGGTTTGAGTAAAACCCGAACCCGCATTCTTCCAGGGGAACCTCCATAATTACTCCTTGGAGCAATAGTTGTTCTAGTGCCGACAGGAGGGATCCTCTCTTCCGGGGATCTCTTGGCACGTTTGACCACATAAAATGGGAAGGAGGAGAGTCTTTTAACTCCAGCTTGTATCCCAGACTTACTGCGGAGAGCACTTATCTGTCTCTGATCGTGTCCCTCCAGGTCTCTGCGAACAACTGAAGTCTTCCCCCCCACCCGATTGAGTGGGGGCAACCCTTCATAAATTTGACTTGGGGGGAGGTTTTGTACCTCTCCTGACCCAGGGTTTTTTGTTACCCTGTGATTGTCCCTGATTCTTACCCCCGGGATTTGACCGAGGAGGCCGTCGGAACTGCTTCACAGCAGATGTCCCAGGGACTGGAGAGGCAGGCCTCTTAAAAGAGGGACCTCTAAATCTCTTTTTAACCGGCAAGAGTGTACTTTTACCGCTGGAAATTTTCTGGATATATTTGTCCAGGTCTTCCCCGAATAAGCATTCACCATGAAATGGGAAGCCAACCAGCAATCTTTTACAGGGAGCTTCAGCAGACCAGTTCTTGAGCCATAGAAGCCTACGCATATGTACTACCGACAGCGTAAGGCGGGAGGCCTGATGGATTGAATCCTTGATGGCGTCAACCGCAAAGCATAAGGCTCTAGGCAGATCAGCTAGGGCAAGGGCCTGCTGATCCGGCAAGTCCCTTAAGACCTGTTTTAACTGATCCTTCACCGCTTGGCAGACCCCAATAGCTGCTACTGCTGGTTGTGTCACCAAGCTTGCTGTAGTAAAAGCAGATTTTAATAAGGACTCCAATTTTTTATCTATTGGGTCCTTGAACAATTGAACATTATCTACTGGACATGTCAGTGATTTGTTCACACAAGAGATGGCTGCGTCCAATGTAGGCACCTTCCATTTTCGGATGAACTTATCCTCCATGGGATAGACCACCGGAAATCTCTTAGGGGGAGTAAATATTTTATCAGGATGTTCCCAATCCTGGTAAATGAGTCCTTCCAGTAAAGGATGGATTGGAAAGGAACAAACAGTCTGGGGAGCTTTTAGCGACCCCAACGAGGAGACAGAAGTGGTTGATGGTTCCGCAAGGGGCATTTTAAATGCTGATCGGACCATATCAGTCAGGGACTGAACCCATAATCTTTCAGCATGTGATGCTGAAAATGGCTTTTCCACTGTTGATTCCTCTAGAACAGAATCAACCTCATCCTGATCCCCTTCAGGTAGGTCGATCCCTGCATGGGACTGTTGCTCCGCTAACAGGTACTCTGAGGGAGGAGACGGAGATCGGGCGTGCTTTCCCTCTGACAGGGAAGCAGCGATCAATGTTGTCAATCTTTCTTCCAGTCCTCCCAGAGCTGAGGAAAAAACCTCCTCTGTTACATACACAGGAGCAGGTGAACTGAGGACAGCCACAGTACCAGGTACTCCTGAGGGTTCTCTACGGGCACCAACCTCTGATTTTTCAGGGGAGACTGGTGCAGCCAAAGCATGCCCAAGATCCTCAGAGCCCGACGGAGACCCCCTTTGCTTCCTGGGAGTCTTAGTCCTGGAGACTTTGGACGGCATATTCCTAAGCCCAAAGCTGAGGTATTCCAGCCGTAATACACCACTTACTGAAAATAGTCTAGCACAATTGCTGCTATATAAACAGTTGGTGTCTACTAATGTGCCTTTCTATGGGGATGTCTGCATCAACCGCCTGCTGTATGCCTTTGTTAAATGTTACCAGCTCCGTCTCTGCACTCCATAGCCAGCTCACAACAAAAAATTGTGCCTTTTGACATGCTGGGACGCCCGCACATGCGCAGAAGCGCTGCGGCGCGCACAGAGCATCATCCGCCCAAGCTCCGCCCCCTTTTCAAGCTCACCTCTATATATAGAGGCGCGTGCCCGCGCGCGGGCACGTGCGCCTTTGGCGCTTCTTTTTGAAAAAGACTAGGGAGAGGAGCCAGGGTCCCTGTTTGCAGCAGGGCCCGGGGATGGACGAGCATTTGCAACATGACAGAGGGAGCAGTTTCCCTAAAGAGAACTCACCATCTGCCTGGACTTGACCTCAAAGGAAACAGTCCATAGAAAAAAACGACGTTCCACAGCGGCCTCTAGTGGTTTAACACAGGTACCGCGGTTTGTCATTTTTTTTTTTCTTGACCACTATTTAAAAAATTACATTTTCTAGCAGTTTCAGGCATGCACAGATATTTAGCGGGAATACCGTTAGGTAACAGGCAGAAAGACATATTAGGCTTGGGGGTCCCCTCAATAGAACCAAGTTCCTGAGGGGCCCCCACTTACCTTTTCCCCGCCGCAGGACTCTGTTTGGTCCACAGGAGCCCAAACTTCACCTCTCACGGCAGGCAATGTACTTAAACCTTCAGGGACCAGGTTCCCAAGGATTCCACTCCCCTGGACCTGTATAGCACCCTGCACAGATAATGTCTTGGTCGTGGGTATGACCAGAGTTCTGGATCCCAGGGTCCAGCCCTCCTAAGAGAGGCATTACAGGCAAAACCTTGCTCTTCTCTGCAAGGCCCGGGTACCGACCGTTTAGCTATGAAGCTTTTTTTTGGTCGGATCCGGATTAGCTTGCTGAGGCCCAAAATAACCTGTACACAAGCCCAGATGAAAAAAACATGTTAACCTTTGGCCAACACCTTCGACACTGGCAAAAAACTGAGGTACTCCCGGATGGGAGGGGCTTATATAGGGGAGGGTACTTCCGGTTTTGGAAGTTGCCAGTGCCAGCACCTGAATGTATCTATATAACCCACATAGTAATGACTATGTCGCTCTGTGTCCCGTGATGTACGAGAAATTAAACTAGTTTCAGTATACAGTTCTAATCACATTATTAACAATAGGAACTTGTATAACTGTATTAAATACCTATTTTGGCCACTTGCTTCCATAAAGCTGGACTCTGGATGGATCTGAACTGTTCAGCTCCACACTCTGATGTAAAATGCAATTTTAGACATGTGATATGAGATTTCCTAGACAGAACATGAGTGAAATGCTGGCTATGATTGGCCAGAGACATTTGCTCAGTGAGATTGGTTGTGATTGGCTAAAACTGATGAGTCACAAAAGCTTAACTCTATGCTTTCTGGTTGCAATTCTGCTGTGTTATTAAGCTTACTTTTCTGCATAGTATATAATAATCTCAAAGGCATATTTTTTCTTTGCTTCTGTGAACACAATATACAATTGTTATATGACATCCATATATAAAGTCACAGTAAATAACTCTGCTGTTATCTCTCACAAATGAGCATATGCACTGTTTTAACATTATTAGCAGGTCTAGCTATATATGCATGCAAGCCACATTAGAAACCTAGGACAGGTCTTAGCTGGCCAGCTACAATATGAGATAGACTTTACACCAGCCTTATTCCTGCTCCACCACTCTGCATTACCAACACGTACCTACTGTCACTCCCTGACTATGCACATGATCAATGCAGCTAGGATGTGTATTCCACTCAAATGGCGCTCCTCAGAACCCCCTTCCCTTAAAGACTGGTTTACACGTATCCACAGAACGATGGAAATGGAGGAATTAATCCATCAGGCGAAGGACTCTCCATATAAGTTTACTACAACTTGGTCTAGCTGGCTACAATTCGTCACTACTGATGATTATAAGACGATAGTGACTTAAATAGACTATAAGAGCTATGGTAGGTACGAAGTGCTTTTTTTTTTTTGCTATACCCCCCTACCCATGCTTCCCTCCTCCATCCCCTACCTACATTGATACGTGTTTAGACTCATATCTAATGAAACACCGGGTCTCATTTCATTGTTAGATTCATATGTTACTGACTCATATCTGTTATGCCGTGGTTACTGCTCTTTAATAGCCAAATATTTTAACCTATTGTATATGTCGGTTTGCCTGGCACTAACCACTGAACGTTAATACCACAATGTGCATTGTATGACCTGCTCTTCCACGTTGATGCTATTTGTCATGTGCACCTTTGATGGCGGCTGCGCCCGCGTCTATATACTTTGCTTTATTGTACTTATCCTTTTTTTGTATTAATGTTTTTGCTTTACTCAATAAAAAATTATATAATAAAAAAAAAAGATGGTACCCAGGTAGGTCTATACACACCGTCAGATTGGAATTCTGGTTGCACAGTTACATTAAGTCACAGATGGGGACACTGATATGTGTACTGGTTACTGCTGAGGACACCAAGACCTGTACTGGTCATCCCTGGGGGGCACTGAGATCTGAAGTGGTCACTGTTAGGGGCACCAGGATCTGTACTGGTCACTGCTGGAAACAGCAAGAAGTGTGCTGGACACTGCTTGGGGCACTGAGATCTGTAGTTGTCATGCCTGTGGACACTGTGTTCTATAATGATCACTGCTGAGGACACAGCGATCTGAAGTTGTTACTTCTAGGGACACAGTTCTGAAGTACTCACTGCTGCGGATACTGAAATCTTTAACGGTTACTGCTGGGGACACTAAGAACAGTACTAGATAATGCTGGGGACACTGAGATCTGTACAAGTGAATGCAAAGGACATTGGGATTTGTACTGGTCAATGCCGGGGACACTGAGATCTGCACTGGTCACTGCTGAAGTCAATGACAGCTGTACTGGTCACACATTCAGCCTGCTGGCTGAATGAAAAAACGAAACCATAGCTAGCTTTAGATCTACACTGGTCACTGCTGCAAAAGAAATAGAGCAAATGTGTATCTCTCCTGCAAAACAGCTGGTGGGTGTGCTATGGTTAGCTCACAGAAAATATTGGGTAGCCCATGGCTGACCTTCCCACTTTTCTGCCGCATGAAAACATTGATGCTGCTGTAGTACGAGTAGTCTTACAAAGATGCCACAAAGGCGCCCTTCATGTCTGTATAGATATTTTTTATACCTTTCTCAATGCATCTTATATTTACCCGCGTTGTAGCTCAGAGCTTGATAACCAGCATAAGCTAGAGCCAAGTTAGGCATCCGATGGCCACTTCTGGTAGTTAGAGGTCCAGTTGAAGGACAGTTTAAAATCTACTTGGAACTAAGATGCATAGAAGGTAGATTGACTCTGATGCCGCGTACACACGATCATTTTTCCCGTCGGGAAAAATTACATTTTTTTTTTTCGCCGAGAAAAACGATCGTCTGTGGGCTTTATGCCGTTTTTCTCGTTGAGAAAAACGGCAGGAAAAACGACGAGAAAAATTAGAACATGTTCTAAATTTTCTCATCGTTTTTTCCATCATTTTTTTCCGCGGCAGTTTTCCCATAGGGAGACACTGCCGCGGAGCCCACAGACGGTCGTTTTTCTCGACAAAGAAAAAAATGACGGGAAAAACGGTCGTGTGTGGGGGAAAATGCCGTTCCCTCGTTTTTCATTTAATTTCATGTCGTGATTCACGGCGGTGTTTTCACCGCCGTGAATCACGATCGTGTGTACGCGGCATCAGATTCAGTGTCAAATGATGGTTTTTGCTAGTGAGAATCTGCGTTCTAGGCTGGTTGGACAATGGTTGGAGGATCACTGGTTATCTTGTCTTCAGGTCTCTGACACACAGACGGATTCCGCATCAAAATCCCCCTCAGGGGTCCCTGCAACTGGACTTTGCAGCAACATTTGTCTGGAGGTATTTTTAAAGTGTTTGTAAAAGGTATTTTTTTTTAAAATAATAAACATGTTATACTTACCTGCTCTGTGCAATGGTTTTGCACAGAGAAGCCACTATCCTCCTCTTCCTGGGTTCCCGGGTTCCCCACTGGCACTCCTTCCCCCCTCCTGAGTGCCCCCGCTCCTGAGCCCTGCTCTGTGTGTCAATTGGCACACACCGTGGAGCTTGAACCCAAGCCCCCAATGGGTCCCGCTGCTGTCTCTGAGCCAGTGGAGGGAGAGATAGAGAGAGCAGCTGCTCTTGTTTACAGCACTGGATCAACATCAGGCTCAGGTAAGTACATGGATGGGCTGGGGGGTGCACACAGAAGGTTCTTTAGCTTAATGCATAGAATGCATTAGGGTAAAAAACCTTCTGTCTTTAGAACCACTTTAATAAAAACTATCTACAGTATACCTGGTGTGAAATGGGGGTTGTTTAGCTCAAGTGGTAGATGCGTTTTTTAGCGATTCAAGCCAGTCAGGAACTATATTTAAGGGCATGGTAGCCCATTTTTATTAAAAAAGGCAAAATAAAAGTCCAAACAAAGGTTTCCCACGCAGGGGTTCTTCTCCATCAAATACACATAACAGAAAATGCTAGCCCACCTGGCTCTCTGTAGCAGTACTTCTGCACTTTCCTGGTCACCCAGACCACCGGACTCCTCAAAGTAGACGGCCTCCCTTTAGCGTCCACAGCTCTGCCTCTTGCAGACACCAATGTTCTGACTGTCACCTACAGCCTCTCTGACTCCTGAAGACCTCCTGTCTCTTGGTGTGGAGCCTTCTCCAACTGGGAGCCATGAGGTCTTCCCATACATTCATTATAAGGGCTGTGCTCACCTGAGCACACACCCTGCTGGTAATCAGCAAAGTCTGGACACAGGGTTGGAGATCCCATCCCTCCCAAGACACTGTGGAATCTCCAAACTACAAAGCCCCTTTCCAGAATACCAAAACCTGGAGAAAGCTGCGAAAGCAGTCTTCTCCAGTCCACATCTACGCTCTGTAGTCTTGCACCTTGCAAATGTGCAGACCCTGTGTCCAGCAAACTGTCCATTTTACCGTGACAGTAGCTCCTACTGTCACGTATCTCCCCCCCACATGTTTCGGACCCGAAGGGGGCGGAACACACAAGCCCGAATCCTTGATTGGGGCACCTCTGTGCCAGCTGTTCGTTGCGTAGGCCCAATTTTTTTTTCGGGTGCGTTTCCAGGCACGCCTTACCCAGGATTGCAATGGGGTCCTACCTTTCTGTATCCCCAGCCTACTCCCTCTGTCCTTGGGGTTCCTAAGCTCACATTTCTTTTCTGGCAGCCCCCTGCCTTTCCTGCTACTTCCTTTAAACTCAGTTTCTGGATTCTGTAAGGAACCTGCTCCAGACACTACGCCTGATGAGGAACCACCTTTTCCCTCACCGGTACCCGTTTTCCCCATCACAATAGGTCCCTTGGGTTTACCAACTCCTTTGCCCTTGACTACCAACTCCCCAGGGCTCAATATCTGTGTATCACACTAATTTTCCAAGAAATTATTCATTTTCATATCCAGGCCATTATTTACATTAACATTCAGTAATAAGTTACTATTTCTCCAATTATCAATATCATCAGTTATTTCTTGTACAGGGTTTGTTAGGGCCAAGCCCAAGGAGGGACAAGACACAGGTGAGCAGCTATCCCCTATGAGACCTTTCACAAGGCTTCACTTCACCTGTTGTCCAAATCTCTGTGGGCAGTTGTCCCAACAACTGGCATTGAACAACGCATGACCCATTTCTAGCAGTACCAATCTTTGCCAATTCACACTTTTCCATGTTACAACTTTTGTTCCTCTCCATACTATATTTGAGAGCGTCTCCGGGTACCCCAACTTGTACCTCTCTGCAGGTGACAGACAGAATCTCTGCTTTTGCCACGTCCATATCTGGCTCTTCCTTCTTAGGAGGTCTAGCGGGTGAGGCAGTATCCGCGCCATTTACTAATCCCTGCTCAGCCGCACCTCGGACCGCACTAGCAGACATGTCCATCACTGCATCAGGCGGAGAGACCTATGTCTCCAGCAGCCCCCCAGAGCGCCTTCCGTACTGAACCGTATCCGGAAGCACCCTCACAGGAAACTGGGAGATCATTTGCCACACTATTAGAAAGCACTGTACCAACCAGTTCCACTGGTGATTAGTTTTAATCAGCACAGGTTGTACTACCTGACTCCATCCATTGGTACCACGCAGCACTACCACATCCGACTGTAATGGAGGCACCCAGGTATACAAGGACTGTGCTTTCACCATTTCAAGCAGTTCCACTAACATATCTGTAATTTCTACACACTCCACATCAATATGCAAAACATTTTTGGTGACCTTAACCTTATCAGAGACATGGAGGGGCTCATTCCCTGCGGCTTTAAACGGGCCTTCACCTCACTGGCGGTACCCATCATAGCCTGATGCTCCTCTGGAACACTATCAGACGCTTTTCTCCCACTCATCCCTTCAAACTCAACAATGAGCCCCTGCACATAAACATTTGTTACATTGCCACCTTCACACTTGACATTCAGCGGCTGGGCTGTGAACACCACATCTGCCATGCATGCGCCCTGATCTGGTCCTTCCGACTGGGGGGAAACAACCCTTGTAGGGACTAACTCACCCTCAACCATCGGTCGCTCTGCGATTTCCCTGTCTGGCATAGCAGTTGTTGTATTTACACCCCTGTAGCTCAACATAGCCTTGTCTATCATGGCTAGTAATTGTTTGGCCCAACTGTCCCAATCCGATGTGCTTCCATTATGAGGGCTCAGCAGTACCTCCTCATCGGCTCTAGGAGGCACCTGGGATTCTGCAGCACAAACTGTAACTTTGTCAGTTCTATATAAATCACATTTTGACAACATGCTTTTACTCTTTGCTAAAGCTTCATCAAACAAGGCAGGCTGCAATACACCATCACTACCTTGCTCTGGGGGCGCTAACACACTCAGCTGTGCACCTTCAGCTCTGGCCAGCTGACTTAACCCCTTACCAACTGGGTTACACATATGATAAATGGACTGCTCACACAAACTCTCACTGCATGGTGTAGACCCAGTTTGTTCCATCAGAGCAATATCAGGGCTGTCCTGGACAATCTCTGGATCCAACACCTGGAGACCCCCAGAGATTTCCATGGACAACACTGTAGCTCCGCTTCTGGTTGCCAAGGGAGACATCCCCCTTTTCTCATTACTAAAGAACACATCCCCATAAGTACATGTATCATCAGCAATACCTTTATCATCAGCATTCATAAACATAGCAGTTTCATAAGCTCTATCAGGTTTTCTTTTGTCATAACGCATGGCACCCTGCGTGCCACTCAGCACACCACCCTTCCTCTCCAAAGGAATTATTTTTCCTACTAGGGCGGCTTCACAGTTGTCCTGGGAAACCACTTGCCTCACCACTGCAGGCTCTTTGGCGGTTTCCCTTGGCAACTCTGCAGCCCTGCTTTGGTTACCCCTAGCACATCTCTCCCAGCACTCTGCTGGATTATCTTAGGTGCACACAGAGTCCACATGTCCTTTTCAGTCCTTGACCTTGCTGCAAGCTGGGTTTTAACCTGCGTCTCCTCGCTGATCGGGGTAGCACACTGCAGCAAGTCCATTTTTACACCTGCGGATCTCCCCACCGAACACAATGCCACTTCACTGGGATCAGACCCACAAATTGCAACAGTCTTACCATATCCTGTAGCAGGAAACTCTGGATTTCCAAAACCGAAGTCTACCGGTGACACTTCTCCCATCCTGGAGCATTGCTGGCGGCCCATGATACGATGGAACTCTCCTCTGAGAAGGATTTCCTCTTTAAACCTGCGGTAGTCATCCTGGTCCCCATCCATCAAATGGTAAACCGACCGGTACTCTATCCGTAACAATGTTTGCAGCAATTTTGGCCACCAGTTCCTAGGCCATTTTCTCTTTACAGCAACTTTTTCAAATCTTAGCAGGAAGTCCCCAACCTCCTCTGTAGGCAGCATGGGTTGCATATAGTCAGAGGCCACGATCACAGCCCCTTGCACTGCATCCCAGTCTTTGCGATTCCGCTTGAACCATCCATTCACTGTCTCACGCATCACTAGGCCTTTTGGACTGACCCTTCTAGGTGGAGACATCTACTCAGGCCACACTGAGCTCACTTCCACAGGTACACCACCTGTATGCAACACAGTCCATCAATTGAACTCCTGTGCAATGCAGTTCGCCTGGCTGCCACACACAGCTAGCAGCAGTTCACAGCAGAAAAAAAATTGAGTTTTCATTCACAGGTACACCACCTGCAACACGCAATGCCTTTTGCCTGGCTGCACTTCCACACACAGCCAACAGTTCCTGACCTGAACTCACTGTGGAGCAAGGACCCGGATTCCACCGTCTTGTGCCCGCATTCTCCACCACTTGTGAAATGGGGGTTGTTTAGCTCAAGTGGTAGATGCGTTTTTTTAGCGATTCAAGCCAGTCAGGAACTATATTTAAGGGCATGGTAGCCCATTTTTGTTAAAAAAGGCAAAATAAAAGTCCAAACAAAGGTTTCCCACGCAGGGGTTCTTCTCCTTCAAATACACATAACAGAAAATGCTAGCCCACCTGACTCTCTGTAGCAGTACTTCTGCACTTTCCTGGTCACCCAGACCACCGGACTCCTCAAAGTAGACGGCCTCCCTTTAGCGTCCACAGCTCTGCCTCTTGCAGTCACCAATGTTCTGGCTGTCACCTACAGCCTCTCTGACTCCTGAAGACCTCCTGTCTCTTGGTGTGGAGCCGTCTCCAACTGGGAGCCATGAGGTCTTCCCATACATTCATTATAAGGGCTGTGCTCACCTGAGCACACACCCTGCTGGTAATCAGCAAAGTCTGGACACAGGGTTGGAGATCCCATCCCTCCCAAGACACTGTGGAATCTCCAAACTACAAAGCCCCTTTCCAGAATACCAAAACCTGGAGAAAGCTGCGAAAGCAGTCTTCTCCAGTCCACATCTACGCTCTGTAGTCTTGCACCTTGCAAATGTGCAGACCCTGTGTCCAGCAAACTGTCCATTTTACCGTGACAGTAGCTCCTACTGTCACACTGGGTATATGTGCAGGTTGTGCCCTTTGCTGATAATACCTGTTTGTACATTTAATGTATGTACTATTAATAATCTTTTGTTATATAAAGCATGTATTATTTCCATACTGGCATGCATCTATATACTTATCATTAATGTTATATGCTGGTTGCAGTAGTTCCTTTGCACCCAATAACTTTGATTGGGTTACTGGTTAAATTTGCAGGAAGAGAACCCCTCTGTTCGCAGAGGCCCTGTCCTGGGTGGAGGCACTGCCAAGTTTATTATCAAACCCACTCTTCCATTTAGTGAAGGTTCTGGTTCTATTATTTACCTACAGGTTTAGCACAATTATCTGTTGGGGAGGGTCATCTCTCATAACCCCCCAAAAGAGGGCTACACATGTGTTGCATTCTGACTGTACAGTATATATATGGAATTTAATATATATATATATATACTGTATGTATATACGCAGTATATATACTGTATGTTTTGCGTTAACTTTAATGCTGGCAATACATGGATATTTCTTCAGGTATCAAGCGCCCTCTAGTGGTAGGGTCTTCACCTTCAACTGTTTTTATAAATATATATGATTTTTTTTTCTTAGAGCCCTTTCACACTGGTGTGCTTAAAAATGTGAAATGCATTTTTCAAAAACACATATCACATTTTTAACATGCTTTTAGTGCTTTGGTGCTCTTTCTGGTTTCCTGGCTCCCAGCATGCACCTGTGAAGCATGGACATGTGACTCAAAATTGCACCAATAATGCAGAAGCTGTGTGTTTTTGATGTGTTCCTATTACTATGGAAGGTGCAATTCTGGTGCGCTTTTGAAAAACTGCATCAAAGATGCAGTATGCAGGACTTTTCAAAACGCAGTGCACCCGCAGCAAAGGGATGTTACACAGGATTTAAAGAGGAGCAGTTTTCACATGCTTTTGTCATCCTGGAAAAGTGTGTTTTAGCACTGCAAAAGTACACCAGTGTAAAGGGTCTTAGTCTATATATAATAAAATAGTCATTCTAGTTTCTCACCCTTAGGGCCCATTTACAGCTTTCATGTGTTTAAGTGGGCATTTTGATTTTATTTAGAATAAATAATTAACAAGCCTCCATGCATGTAAAAACACAGCAGTGTCATTTTTGGCAATGCAGAGCACCACAATGTGATGCACTCTAATGCAGATCCATTTTTTTTTCTATACAATGGGTATAGAAAAGAATCACTTTAATTTACATTTTGTTGTTTTTCAGCCTGAAATGAAGACAGACACAGTTTTTGTTTTATCCAGCTGTATAACACCAACATGTTAGAAAAAAAATCAAAAACAGAATCACTGAGTTGGAAAAAGGATTACCCACTTGTGTCAGTATTTTGTTGAACCACCTTTTGCTTTAATTACAGCCTTTAGTCTGTTGGGATTTGTCTCTACTAACTTTGCACATTTAGACTTTGCAATTATTACCCACTCTTCTTTGCAGAACTGCTCAATTTCAGTTAAATTTGATGTAATTGTGGACTGCAGTCTTCAAGTCATTCCACAGATTTTCAATGGGGTTTAAGTCTGGGCCCTGACTAGGCCATGCAAGGACCATTCACCTTTTTCACCTTCAACCACTGTGTGGTCATATTTGCTGTGTGCTTTGGGTCATTGTCATGTTGGAAGGTAAACCTTCTTCCCATTGACAACTTTCTGGCAGAGGCAACAAAATTTCCTCAAGAATTTGACGGTATTTTGCCCTATCGATTTTCCTTCTATCCTGACAAGTGCTCCAGTCCCTGCTGCAGAGAACCCCCCCATAACAG
This sequence comes from Rana muscosa, assembly GCA_029206835.1. Lineage (NCBI taxonomy): Eukaryota > Metazoa > Chordata > Amphibia > Anura > Ranidae > Rana > Rana muscosa. The sequence goes on from CM055122.1 coordinate 193,992,676, forward strand.
GATATTACCATCTCCATGCTTTACTGTAGGAATGGTGTTATTTGGATGGATTTCCGTCAAACATATCATTTGGTGTTGAGGCCAAATAATTAAATTTTAGGCTCATCTGACCATAACACCTTTTACCACGTGGCCTCAAGGTAAGTGTTGGCAAAGCTCAGTCATGACTGCATATGGCCTTTCTTGAGGAGTGGCTTTTTCCCTGAATAGTGACATATAACAATCAGCAGTGGTGGAAGATTAAGTTTACATGTTTTTCAGTAATATCAAAAGTTCATCTTTAGAACTTATCCGATCTAACAAAACACTTCACATTTTAAACTGATCAATACAGGGGCAATAACTGCAGTTCATTGTTAGGGTTTGCATTACCTTTAACGTACAGAACGGCAATTTTAGAAGGAGGATTATATTTACAAAACAGATATTCTAGCTTTTGGTAGTGCTAAAAGGGAGCAAACTGGTAAATGCTAACATTTCTAAATCAAAGCATTTAGTAATTTTCACCACTAGAGGGCAGACTTGCACAGGAAAAGTGTATAGAGAAGCCTATATCTGCTGCCTCTGAGGAACACAAGACAGACTTGCACCTTTGCACATAATTGAACCTGCAATTTCCTGCAATTTCCTTTGAATATCCAAACTACAATAAGCAAATTATAGTTGTCTTTTTATCCATGCATCATACAGTGACAATCATGCAGCTATTACATGTACATATTATAGTCTAATTTTGCGTGCTTATGATTATTCAAATGCTGTCAGGACAAAACAAACATTTCAGATCCCACTGTCTGTGTTGTCCATTCCTACCAATCATAGACTCATGCATAAAAGAGTCTAAAAAAAAACAATGAACTGCAGCATAGAGGCTCAATGGTGGCAAACAAGTACTCTTACATTGCAGCACCAAGGTTTGGGGTTTGACTCCTATTAAGAATGGTTCTTGTTTTCTGTAAAGTATTGTACAAAAAGCACAAGATGCACTAGCACTGTTTTTTTTTTCTAGCAGACTGAGATAACCTGATTAAAGTGGTTGTAAAGGCCGAAGGTTTTTTTTATCCTAATTCTATACATTAACCACCTCAATACTGGGCTTATTCTGGCACTTCTCTCCTTCATGTAAAAATCATAATTTTTTTGCTAGAAAATTACTCAGAACCCCCAAACATTATATATGTTTTTTTAGTAGACATCCTAGGGAATAATGTGGTGGTCATTGCAACTTTTTATCTCGCACGGTATTTGGGGAAAAAAACGGTTTCATTAACTAAAAAATAACAAAACAGTAAAGTTAGCCCAATTTTTTTGTATAATGTGAAAGATGATGTTACACCAAGTAAATAAATACCCAACTTGTCACGCTTTAAAATTGCGCACACTCATGGAATGGCGCCAAACTTCGGTACTTAAAAATCTCCATAGGCGACGCTTTAAATTTTTTTTACAGGTTACCCAGTTTAGAGTTACAGAGGAGGTCTAGTGCTAGAATTGCTGCACACGCTCTAACGCACGCGGCGATACCTCACGTGTGGTTTAAACTGCGTGTACATACGTGGGCGGGACTTACGTGTGTGTTCGCTTCTGAGCGCGAGCTACCGGGGACAGGGGCGTTTTAAAAAATTTTTGTATTTTTTTATTTTACCACCTTTTTTTTATTAATTTTTTTTGGATCACTTTTATGCCTATTACAAGGAATGTAAACATCCCTTGTAATAGGAATCATTTTGACAGGTCCTCTTTATGGAGAGATGTGGGGTCAATAAGACCCCACATCTCTTCTCCAGGCTTGAAAGCATGCGATTGTGAAAAAAAATTCACTGATCTCATGCCGACAGCCGCGATTGTGGCTTTGCTTACTTCCGGGTACCCGGGCGTGATGTCATAACGTCGCGCCCGGGCCTCCGACGGTGATAGAGATGACCAGTGACCATCTGGTCACCAAAAATCTCTATCCTCGCCATCTCACGCCGGCCGATTTGTCCTCCGGGCCCCCAATGGCACGGGAGAGCCCGGAGAAGCACCGGATGGCGGCGGGAGGGGGGATCGCTATGATCATTCTTATGGTGCGCAGAAGCGCCAGCTGAAAAGAAGGATATCTGAATGATGCCTGTAGCTGCGGTATTAAGGTGGTTAAGATAAAAAGCCTTCAGTGTGCAGCCCCCTCAGCCCCCCCAATACTTACCTGAGTCCCATCTCGATCCAGCGATCTTGCACGAGAGACTTGGCTGTCCGGGACTCTCCCTCCTCATTGGCTGAGAAAGCATCTAAGTGCCATTGGCTCCTGCTGCTGTCAAAGTCAGTGAGCCAATGAGAAGAGAGAAGGGGCGGGCTGCGGCTCCGTGTCTGAATGGACATATGGAGCTGCATCTCGGGTGCCTCCCATAGCAAGCTGCTTGCTGTGGGGACACTCAACAGGAGAGAGTGGCCAGGAGCACCGAAGAGGGACCCAAGAACAAGAGGATCTGGGCTGCTCTGTGCAAAACTATTATATAGATCAAGTAAGTATAACGTTTGTTATTTTTAACAAAAAATAAATGGGACTTTAGTATCAGTTTAATGCTAAGGACAATATGCATGTTAAGACATCAGCGGCTGAAAGGTAGTAATGATGTACAATGAAATCCTGTGGCTTTGTGTAACTAAAAGGTAGGCTTCATCTACCCACTGGCTTGTATACAATTTTTGGGCAATTTTTAGGCATTTTGCCAAGGCACCCATGAAGAATCCTTGAGGCACATTGGTTAAAAAAAGCTGGTCTAAATAATCAATCATTTGCTAACTTGATCCAAAATAATGCCAGTTGTCTGGTTGCTACAGGTAACTACTGCACTTTGCTTTGAACTAGATTTCAAATGCACTGTATTGCCTCCCCCACCTGATGTGCGCGACTTCCTTCCTAAAAGAGTAATCTGTTGCAGGCTTGTGGATTTAATGGGAAATCATTTACCTGCTTAATTGTTATTGGATAATGTGTGGTGCATGGGCTAATCACTTGTCACACCGTCTGTTTTCATGTGCAATGACAATAAAGTAAAGACATTACACAATTTACTAATTAAATAATGTGTTTAATATTTCAATGATAGCTTATGAAGGAGGAAACCTTATTTTACCATGCACATACCGCCAACCCTTCTCACAACACAGTAACACTGCAAGATGCAGGTTAGGTTATCAACATCTCTGCAAAATAACAGAATAATCAACCAAGCCCTAGAAGCTCCAGAGTCATACTTGTGTGTGTGTGTTGATGCTCCCATGTATTTCCAATGGAACCCCAACTAACATCTATGTTGTAAACAATGCACCACAACACTTACACCCTTGTCCCTGTCCTTTCCTACTTAGTTGTCAATTGATGTAAGGAACTCTAATAAAAAAAAGCACTATTTAAAAGAGACACATGGTCAATGTTTTTTGGTCATACTTTTCTTGTGGGCCACAGGAGGGCATTTTCTTGTACTCTCCTGTGACCAAAATCAGCCAACAGTGGGCTAATGCCCGCTGTCAGCTGACGTCACAGAGCAGCTCCAGGCTCTGGAAGGATCCGGATTATAATGTCAGGATCTGCCTAGATGCCTGATCGACAGCTGGCTCAGCCTCTTAGCACACTGCTGAGATTCTGAGCAATTTTGAGTGTAACCAACCAATTTTGCTCATTTGTCATGGTATGCATAATTGGGGGTGTGTCAGGGGTGTGTGCTAAATAGTAAGTTTGGAGGTATGATAAATCGGAAAATGTAGGTATTGAGAAAAAGGATAAGGATAAAAGGATAAGACACACTAAGTAACTTGTGTCATCGTACGTAATAAAAATGGGTGTGGATAGGCCTTCAGGGCCAGTTCACACCAGACGCAGTTCCGTTGGGCTTTTTTTTTCTGCACTAAAAATGCATGCACAGTGTTTTCCATGTAGTTCTCACATGCAGTCAGTTTCCGGTGCAGAAACTGACCGGAAAATTACTGCATGGTGTGAACTAGAGCCATTGGAATACATGTAAAACACTGTGCATGCATTTTGTGCAGAAAAAATGCGCACGGAACTGAACGGAACTGCGTCTGGTGTGAACTAACACTCAAAAGGGATGAATTCCTAGGTACGACTACGCATCCACAACTACCATTTTATTATTTTTCTAATTTATCTAGGGCCAAAAGATTCCCATCACTTTACAAAAACTGAGCCACTCACAACTGTCCCTAAAGCAGAAAAAAAGCATAAATTAAAGCAGGGTTTCTCAACCAGAGTTCCTCCAGAGGTTGCTAGGAGTTCCTTGGGCAATATGCGATTTCTACTTCTCAGATGAGTAACCACTGACACCAATGATGTTTTTATCTATCTGTAAGGGGATAATTATTCTCAATGAGCACAAATGTAAGGAGTATTCTTCACATTCACCATCACACTAATGTACTTTGAGCTGTAAAAGGTTGAGAAAGGGTGAATTAGATCATTTAAAGAAAACTGTGCTGTGAGAAATATAATGTTGAGCTGCTCATCTGAAAATGCTTGTTTCCTGGCTATCAAGCTTACCTCCTGTCCTTAATCCCTTCTTACTCACTAATCTGAACTAATTATTTACATCAAGAGCTCTTTTCAATTCACAGTATATTTATTTTGAGTCAGTCAAAGACATATTGTGAGTGTTTGTACTGTAAACACCAACAATGAGCTTCCCTTATTTTCTTCCTTTTGGTGTGCTAAATATACCATCAGAAGCATTTTGTTATATCTGTTCAAGAGCAAAAGCAATGTTGATCCTGTCAGAAATGCAGAGCTGTCCTGTACAATCTGCTCACTTCCTTTTTTTAATGCACAGAGCCCACCTAGTTCTCATCTTGAACTACAGTATGATCAACCTTGATTTTGTAGAGGTCTGGGAGTAGTTTTCTACTTTAGCAATAGCAGGGCTGACAACAGTCATTTCTAGCAGATTAATGGGTATTTTTCTGTATTTTTATTGTCTTTAAATGGATAAGAGATGGGAATATGTGCAACAGCAGTAAATTTGTAGCTGCATATTTTACCCAATTCATAGTTTACTTTTATACAAGAGTGTTTTTACATAGTCAGAACCACAAACATACTAAGGAAAGCAATGCAATCAGTAATTAGACTCTATTTACATCTTTCCCTGCATGCTTTTTAATGTGCTGGCATGTGTGCACTGAATGTACCAAAAAGAAAATGCACCCACATTACTTTTAGGCAATGCACAGTAATGCACTGACCGTTTACATCTTTGCATTGTGATGAACTGTAGCACTCAGGCATACCCCGCTTTAAGTACACTCACTTTACATACACTCGCGAGTAAGGACTTACCCGCGAGTGTATGTAAAGTGCTTCACAAGTACTGTACAGACATTTTGCAGCCGCAGTAGAAGGAGCTGAGGCTCCGAGAGCATAGCCCGCCCTGTTCCAGTGTGCCCCTGAGACCTCAACTACAGCTCCTGACACCCCCACTACAGCCCCTGACCCCCCACTACACCCTAGAAGTGAAAAAAGGTATTGTTTCATTTTAAGTACATTTTCGTTTTACATGCTCTGGTCCCATTGTGTACTTAAAAGTGGGGTATGCCTCTTTGGTGTTGGATCCTATACAGAATGAAAGGAAAGACACTGTGCAGCATTGTGGTAGCATACATTTAAGTGTAATTCCAATAAAAAACCTTACTAAGCTTAAATCTACTCCACACCCCCATTCTAAGCCTATTCCATCTACCCTGTAAAAGAAAAGATGTGTATACTTAGAGGAGAGGCAGTGACAACGGCTGTAGAGCCTGGGCAATGTTGTCACCCATAGGTTTACTATGGGGCATCCGTTGTCGGCTGTCCCTCCTCTACACTGAAGCTGGCGCTGAGATCCGATCATGTGACCGGACTGAAGCAAATTCAGAATAGGCAAGTATAGATATCTTTTCTCTCACAGGGTCGATAGAATAGACCTAGAATGGGGGGTGGGAGTAGATTTTATCTTAGTTAGCATTTGACTGGAATTACACTTTAAAACATGGATCTGAGGACACATGGAAAATGTGAATTGTGTTAAAGAGAACATACAAACAACAGAGAGAGTCCTTGTTATTAACTAATTCCGTAACCTCAGTGCTACAAGGCAAGCATGTTAGACACTTATATTTGCAGAATCTGCCCATACAACTACACCAAGGTGTCAGCAACAAAGGGACCAGGGGAAAATGATTAATGAGCTAAATGGCTCTGCACACAGCAGTATCAAGATATCTCAAACACTGTCTGACCTCCATCAGATGCTGCATGCTCAATTTAAATTCACAGAGGCCAAATATATCAAAAAATTGTCATATTTAGATTATAAATAGAAATAACTTACAATGTCATTAATTGTCATATTTAAATTATAAATAGAAATTACACAAGGTCACCCTGGCTACAAACACAGTCTCAGATATTTATCCATGAATGATGTCCTGCTACATTTAATAAAGTGTTGTAAAAGCTCAGGCATTTCAAGTTATATTTGAAATCAGTGTGAGAAATTAAGGCATCATAGATATCTAAAAAGCATTGTTTCTAAAATGCTGAACTCATACAGGCAAAATGATATAATGGTAGCACAGGAATAATATGAATTATCCATTATCCATTTCCTTTAACATAGAACAGTGGGAGCTTTGAACTGTCATGTTAGCAGGTTTTAGGGCATGAGCTATTCTTCTCTATGTCAATTTATATATTTGGTGCTAAATACGAGCTGTACTGACCATACATACTGTATATATGGCTCATTGAATGCTTTATATCATCTCTACAAAGGTCAACAATCCCACAAACTTTAATCAGTCTGCACTCAGCACCCATTTACAAGGAAGGCTTGCTTTCAGTATACATCGCAGAACTCCTAGGGCCTATTCCCTCCTACATGTTTCTGCTGTAAAACACACACATTTTACTTCATGTAAATACATTTCAAGTAGAAATCCCAATCTTTTCTATGTGGTTGGTTCACTTCCATGCTGGGTAGTTTAGTGTACTTTTAAAGGGAAATGATAAAAACCCATTAACCACCTATGCATGCGCGTTACCACACTCATGGCAACTCAGGCGCATAGGTGTGAATGGGCCCTTAAAGCATCATGATAGCAAATGATGCCTGGGAAATTCTTGAATATCACTGTACACAAACCAGAATATATATCAATTTGCTGTTTTCAGCATAAAACAGCATTGGTAAGGTCAGAAGGTCGTATGAGAGAGTAAGTTCACAGATCTTTGGAAAACATCTGTATTATTTTCTCCAAAATACAGAGCAATCCATCAAAAGAAGACTGAAAGGAATCAAATTATCTGTGTGAAAAGACTGAAACTGAAAGTCCTTTGACTCCCATGTTTCATGCTGGATCTGGAGCAGTTATGTTGAATCAGAACTGAAATTAGGAATCAATGAAATATAAAAAAGAAATCTGTGGATTCTTACATTGGTGTTTTACTTCCTTTACATAGGCCCGAATGGACCTAAATGTGGCAACAGTCTATATCAGTACATTAAAAAAACTCAGCTCTCTCATCTTCCATTTGAAGATCTTACACTCCATGACCACCCTACATTAACACACAAGTGTCTGATTTGAAAGGATAAAGTTCAGTCACATAGCAAGCAATTATAATTCATTTAGCCTAATCTGATTACAGGCGTGCACAGGGGGTGTGCCAGGTGTGCCTGGGCACACCCTAATAACCCCCATGCGTTATAGTATCCCCCTGCTGCCCAGGTCTGTGTAATTTATCAGCTGCTTTTTTTCCTGAATGAGCACAGTGAGTGATTGGTACAGATAATTCACTGTGTTCATTTATAACTGAAGCCTAGGAAAACATCGGAAAACTTCGGAAATGTCCGTAATTGGCCGCGCATGCGCAGAACGGCATTCGACGGAACATCGGAAATGTCCGTAATTCTCGTTCTGCCCATGCGCGGCCCGACTTACGAACATTTCCGGATTACAAACAACAGGAAAGTCCCCAACTTTTCGGAAGTCGGGGACCCCCGTGTACGGCACACCGCTGTGGCTTGAGTCCTGCTCGTTTTGCGAGAAAACACTTGCAAACCAAGTCAGGATTAAAAAAACAAAAACAGTGCTCGTATTGCGAAACGCTCGTTACTCCCAATCCGAGGTTTCACTGTGTATATATATATATATATATATATATATATATATATTGAGGGGGTTAACTCAGTAGCGGGTGTGTGTGACCGCCTGGATGGGTTCACCACACAAAAACAGGCACAGCAGACAGTGGTAGCAGAAAACAAAAGGGTGTGGTTTTATTTGAACTAAATACAGACAAAAAAATACAGCAAAAACAAAACAGGAAAATAAATCCTGGTCAACTTGACCGCTCACTACACACGTTGGTGTCCCTAACAACTGGGTACAGCCTTGTGCTGTCCCAGTCCCTAGCTCCCTGCTTTTAGAAGTTCTAAGTAATAACCACACAGGCTTTGGCTCACCGCACAGAGATCACACTCCCCAGACTATCCACACAGATCTGGTTCCAGGTTGGAGCATCTCCCTTAGCATGCTGGGAGTTCTTGTAGAGGCCCTAATGAGCCCACTTGATTCAGCTGGGCTCATTAACTCTTCCCCTGCAAGACTCCCAGCACTCCCCCTAGTGGTATGAACTGGCATAAAGCCTGAATCTATATATATCTGCCATCCTGGATGCAACCTGGTGATTTTACCTGCCTGCTGTTACATACCCCCCCCCCCTCTTGTTTTAATCTTGGGGTTGGAACACAAGCAATCAGGCATGCATGTACTCGAGACAAAGCATCCACATTCCCCATTTGAACGCCAGGGCGATGCTTTACTGTAAAGTTGAATTCCTGTAGGGCCAGGAACCACCTATTTACTCTTCTATTTGTCTCTTTGTTTTGAGCCATCCACTTTAAAGGAGCATGATCAGTAATCATGTCAAAGTGCCTACATAACAGATAGTACCGAAGGGAATCTAGAGCCCAGTTCACCGCTAAACACTCCTTCTCAATTGTGGCGTAATTTACCTCATGGGACTTCAATTTCCTGCTGAGGTAAATGACTGGGTGCTCTTCCCCGTTCCAGACCTGGGACAATACTGCTCTCAACCCAACGTCTGATGCATCACTTTGTACAACAAAGTCCCTAGAGAAGTCTGGTGAGTGCAACACTGGCTGGCTACATAAGGCTTTTTTTAAGAATTGGAATGCTGCCTCAGCCTCTGGGGTCCATTTAACCATGACAGACTCTTTCCCTTTTGTCAGGTTGGTTAGGGGCACAGCCTGAGAAGCAAAGTGGGGAATGAATCGCCGATAATAACCAGCGATTCCCAGAAAGGCTCGTACCTGCTTCTTGCTGTTGGGACGTGGCCAATTCTGTATGGCCTCGACTTTATTGACCTGGGGTTTTATTACTCCCCTCCCAATGGTGTACCCAAGATATTTGGCCTCCTCCTGTCCAATGGTACACTTCTTGGGGTTGGCCGTAAACCCAGCTTCCCGGATAGAGTCTAGGACTGCTTGCACTTTTGGCAGATGTGAGGCCCAATCTGTGCTATGGACAATTACATCATCCAGGTAAGCCGCAGCATACTTCTGATGGGGCCTCAGTATCTGGTCCATTTTCCGCTGGAATGTTGCCGGTGCATTCTGTAATCCAAACGGCATTCTTTTATATTGGAACGCCCCATCTGGGGTTACAAACGCGGTTTTCTCCTTGGCCGATTTGGCCAGGGGAATTTGCCAATACCCTTTTGTGAGATCAAGGGTTGTCATGTATCGGGCTGTTCCCAGCCGGTCGATCAACGCATCTATACGTGGCATGGGGTAGGTGTCAAATTTTGTAACTTTGTTCTGTTGTCGAAAATCGTTACAAAATCTCCAGCTCCCATCCGGTTTAGGCACTAACACTATGGGACTGGACCAATCACTTTGGGATTCTTCTATCACCCCCAAATTAAGCATTTTCTGTACTTCCTCACATATTGCCTCCCGTCGGGCCTCTGGGATCCGATAGGGTTTTAGCTTCACCCTTTCACCGGGCGGGGTAATAATATCATGCTCTACCCCAGACGTTTGTCCCGGCAGCTCAGAGAAAACCTCCTTGTTGCGAAGCACAAACTCCTTAACCTCCTGTTGTTGGGGTTTTGACAAGGTGACTGCTATTCCAACCTCAGGAATCATGCAATCAGACTGAGCTGGTGACAAAGTTTCTGCGACTAGGGATTCCCTATCCCTCCAGGCTTTCAACAGATTAATGTGATAGATCTGTTCGGGCTTTCGCCTTCCTGGTTGTCTGACCTTGTAATTCACTTCGCTCACTTTTTCCATTATCTCGTAGGGGCCTTGCCATTTGGCGAGGAATTTGCTTTCAACCGTAGGGACAAGTACCAATACCCTATCCCCGGGGAAAAGGTACGGGTCTTGGCCCCACGGTTGTACACTCTCTGCTGTGCCAACTGCGCTTGGGCCAAATGTTCCTTTACGATTGGCATTACCTGTGCAATTCTATCTTGCATCAGGGCGACATGCTCAATCACACTCCTGTGGGGAGAACTCTCACTCTCACAAGTTTCCTTGGCGATATCCAACAGCCCTCTTGGGTGTCTCCCATAGAGTAACTCAAAGGGTGAGAAACCCGTAGAGGATTGGGGTATCTCCCTAATGGCAAACATTAAATAGGGAATTAGACAGTCCCAATCCTTTCCATCTCTATCCACCACCTTCTTTAACATTTGTTTTAGGGTTTTGTTGAATCTTTCAACCAACCCAACTGTTTGGGGGTGATACACAGATGTACGCAATTGTGCCACTTTGAACAACTTGCACAGCTCTTTCATAACCCGGGACATAAAGGGTGTACCTTGGTCCGTAAGCAGTTCCTTACAAATACCCACACGGCTAAAAACAAGAGATAGCTCTTTGGCTATGGTTTTGGCCAAGGTATTTCGGAGCGGAATCGCTTCCGGATACCGGGTGGCATAGTCCAAAATGTACTGATGCCCCCTAGCGGACTTCATTATCGGACCTACCAAATCCATTGCGATCCTCTCAAAGGGGACCTCAATGATGGGGAGAGGGACCAGTGGGTTACGAAAATGTGGCATCGGTGCCGACCTCTGACACACAGGGCAGGAGGAACAATAATTTTCTGTTTCCTTCATGACCCCAGGCCAATAGAATCTTTGCAATACTCTCTCTCGGGTTTTCTCTGTCCCCAGATGACCTCCAAGAATGTGCCCATGGGCCAACTCTAACACCAACTTCCTGTAAGGTTTGGGGACCACAAGCTGCTCAATGGTTTCTTCTGCCCTTTTAGCCACCCGATACAGTAGGTCCTTTTCCACGATGAAGTACGGGTAAGTGCAGGTCTCATCTGGGTTCACTAACTAGCCATCTATTTTCACTACGTTTTCCCATGCCTTTATTAGGGCGGGGGCTTTTAACTGTTCTGTGGCAAAATTTTCCTTGTGAACCTCGAGATCAGAAAACTCCACAGACGACACGTTTTCGTCTGAGGATGTTGGCTCCTCCCCAGTTTCTCGAGTCTCCCCTGCCAATACCGACAAGGGGAATTCTGGAGAGTCTTCACCACTCTCAGAGAAATTCTGGCTATCACATTCCTGGTATATAGGGGCACCAGTGGGGGGCTCAGGACGATCCCATAGTTCCCAGAACTTTGGAAAATCCCTTCCCACAATGGCATCATGTGGTAACTGAGACACTAACCCCACCTGATGAGAGAAGTTACCTTTGGAGGTCTCAAAACACACTGTAGTCACAGGATACTCTCGGGTGTCCCCATGCACACAAATAACAGCTACCTTGTTATTCCCAGAGACCTCTGTAGTGACTAATTCAGCTTTTATCAGTGTCACCAGGCTACCTGAATCCAGCAACACAACAACATTTTTACCATTAATACACATTTTGCGTAAATGTTTCTCAGTTCCCCGAATGGCAGTGCATGCAACTGTCGCAAACAGCGACTGACGTCTGTCCCTTAGAAAGTCACATTGCATGGGTTCATCCACAACCGGGCAATTTGCTGCAATATGTCCCTCTTGCCGGCAGCGGTAGCAAACAATCCTTTTTGCTGGCTCTTGAGCCCCTGACTTCCCAGGATGTTCTCGCCAGACATTAGGTATAACTCTCACCCTTTCATTCTCTCCACCCTCACCCCTTGGAATCATCTTACCCACCACTGGAAATGGTCTGGTCTTAGGGTGGAAAGTCTGTGAGTCTCTGGAAGAGGCAGTCAGGTTTTCCGTAGCCAAGTACTTCTCTACACGATCCACAAGATTATCGTCCATTTCTGGGTCTCCATGGCTTACCCACTTTTGGATGGCAGTAGGAAGAGCTCTTAAGAAACGATCCATCACAACACGTAGCCACTTCCTGCTCAGGTGAATGAGATCATACATTTGAGACCTGGGAGGTTTTCCAAGCCGGAAAGTCCAGTTATGTACACGCTGAGCCCGGACGGCCAGGGCAACACCCAGCCGTGCCAATATTTCATTTTTTAGCATCACATAGTCTTTTGCTTGGTCAGGCTCTAGGTCATAGTAAGCTTTCTGGGATTCACCAGTTAACAGAGGGGCCCACTGCTCCTTAGGCCACTTTTCCCTTTCAGCAGTCCTTTCAAATGTGGTCAAAAAGACCTCTGGATCATCCTCTCCAGTCATTTTTGTCAGTAAACGACTCACCCCAAAGGACGCAGTATTACTTGAACTACTTGCCTCACTGGTCTGCGGACGTTGCTGCATTAATGTCTCCATTTGTTGCTGAAGTCTCTGTTCTTGCTTCTGCAACAGGTCTATGAAGCGGGCCTCAGATTGCTGCTGGGCTTGTTGCTGGGCTGCGAGGCTCTGTTGCAAAGTTGCATTTGTCTGCTGCTGGGCTGCGAGGCTCTGTTGTTGAGCCACAAAGCTCTTTTGCAAACCTGCATTTGTCTGCTGCTGATTAGCATTTGCTAGAGCCAGCTGTTTCAGTATCTCCTCCATGCTGGCCTTTTAAAAAAAAAACTGCCACTGGTTCTCCACCAACTGTGAGGGGGTTAACTCAGTAGCGGGTGTGTGTGACCCCCTGGATGGGTTCACCGCACAAAAACAGGCACAGAAGACAGTGGTAGGAGAAAACAAACAAAAGGGTGTGGTTTTATTTGAACTAAATACAGACAAAAAAATACAGCAAAAACAAAAGAAACAGGAAAAGAAATCCTGGTCAACTTGACCGCTCACTACACACGTTGGTGTCCCTAACTAACAACTGGGTACAGCCTTGTGCTGTCCCAGTCCCTAGCTCCCTGCTTTTAGAAGTTCTAAGTAATAACCACACAGGCTTTGGCTCACCGCACAGAGATCACACTCCCCAGACTATTCACACAGATCTGGTTCCAGGTTGGAGCATCTCCCTTAGCATGCTGGGAGTTCTTGTAGAGGCCCTAATGAGCCCACTTGATTCAGCTGGGCTCATTAACTCTTCCCCTGCAAGACTCCCAGCACTCCCCCTAGTGGTATAAACTGGCATAAAGCCTGAATCTAGGACATATATATCTCCCATCCTGGATGCAACCTGGTGATTTTACCTGCCTGCTGTTACTATATATATATATATATATATATATATATATATATATATATACACACACACACACACACACAAACACAAGCATGATCTTTGGGGTGCACACCCTAATGCAATATAGAAACCTTTTTTCATTTTTTTCCAGATATGGTATGCATTTGCTCCTGATGAGTGGCAACTGGCCATGAAACGCGTCGAGCCTATTCAATGTCATCATGTTCTCAACACATAGCTTGACCTTATTTGTGATTCATCTGTATTCTATAACCCATTTTTATGCATTACCAAAATAAGCATTTGGCTGTTTATACCAGTTACTTTCATTGGATACTATGCGATTTCAGATGCGTGCATGAATACATACAAGAATTCTTCTTTTTCGTATGTCATCGTCTTGTATATGGTTTACATACTCATGTTCAATTATGTATCACATGTTATGAAGTATGCTTTGATTTTATGCCAATTAACCACTTCCATACAGGGCTTTTTGTACCACTTCAATACCGGGCCTATTCTAGCACTTCTCTCCTACATGTACAAATCATCATTCTTTTGCTAGAAAATTACTCAGAACCCCCAAACATTATATATGTTTTTTTAGCAGACACCCTAGGGAATAAAATGACGGTCATTGCAACATTTTTTCTTGCACGATATTTGCGCAATAATTTTTCAAACGCCTTTTTTTTTAAAAAACAATGGTTTCATGAATTAAAAAATAACAAAACAGTAAAGTTAGCCCAATTTTTGGGGAAAATATGAAAGATGATGTTACGCCGAGTAAAAAGATACCTAACATGTCACGCTTTAAAATTGCGCACACTCATGGAATGGCGCCAAACTTCGGTACTTAAAAATCTCCATAGGCGACGCTTAATTTTTTTTTACAGGTTACCAGGTTAGAATTACAGAGGAGGTCTAGTGCTAGAATTGTTGCACGCGCTCTAACGCATGCGGCGATACCTCACATGCGTGGTTTGAACGGCGTTTACATATGTGGGCGACTTACGTGTGCATTCGCTTCTGATCGCGAGCTACCGGGGACAGGGGCGTTTTAATTTTTTTTTTTTATTATTATTATTTTTTTTTATTATTTTTTTTTTTACAATTATTTTACTTTTTTTTTTTTTGATCACTTTTATTCCTATTACAAAGAATGTAAACATCCCTTGTAAAAGGAATGTGTGTGACAGGTTCTCTTTATTGAGAGATGTGGGGTCAATAAGACCCCACACATCTCTCCTCCAGGCTGGAAAGCATGAGATCAGTGAATTTTTTTTCACTGATCTCATACTTACAGCCGCAATGGCGGCTTTGTTTACATTTGAGGCCCGGGCGTGACGTCATCACATCGCGCCCGGACCTCCGACGATCATAGAGATGACTGGTGACCATCTGGTCACCAGTCATCTCTATGCTCATCACGTGACCAACCAACGACGCCGGAAGATTCGCTCCGGGTCCCCGATCGCACGGGAGAGCCCGGAGAAGCACCGGATGGCGGCGGGAGGGGGGGGGATGTCCCCTCCCGCCGCCTATAAGAACGATCAAGCGGCGGAACCGCCGCTATGATCGTTCTTATGGTGCACAGAATCGCTGGCCCAAGAAAAGGATATCTGAATGATGCCTGCAGCTAGAGGCATCATTCAGATATCCCCCTACAAAGCCGAGGACGTCATATGACGTCCACCCAGGATGGGAGATCCTATCTGTGGACGTCATTTGACTATGGCTGGGTAGGGAAGTGGTTAAACAGTTTACATAATTTCTCCTACCACGTGTCTTGTGCCTAATGCAATAGTGCACCAATGTTATAGACAAGTGAAATGTGATATATGTTACTGCATAATGCTCCTTGCAGAGCATTAGTGCTTTCTTAACAGCAAGGATTTAAAGTATATCTGAAGTTTATCTGAACCCAAAAACAAAAATGCAATTTATTGCAGTTTACCAGTTCTTTTGTAGGATGTGGTGTTGCATTTGCTTTCTATTTTTAGGCTTTTTACATTTAATTTACCCTAGCAATGCTGAAAAACACGCCTTCCCCACTCCCTGTCCCTGGGTGGCTTTATTCACTCCCCCACTGTATCTATGGCAGGAGCAATGGTTGTCACCCCGGCTGGACATTGAACATGGCTACATTGTGTTTATCTCCATTGTTTGGGAAGATGATGATATTGGTTTACATAAATAAGATACTATTGTGTAATGCTTCCAGGTCAGCTCACAGGAAGTGACAAGGACACTGCATGTCTGGCAGTATCAGCACATGCATCAGGTATTTCTGTTCTTGGTGAAAATATTGTTAGTTTAAAAAAACGTGATTTTCTACATACATGTAAAATCCTTTTCTTGGAGAACAGTACAGGCGCATATCTTAAAGTCCCACAGCCTTTTTACTCTTTGATAAATGCCTTTGTTCAAAGGGATTGCTCATTTCACTGCACCTCACAGTGACACATCCATAAGTTATCTTTCTACCAATGGTGGTGTCTGGATTCCAGTTCGAGGATATTGTTTTACCCTCCCTATTTCCTTCTCCTAAAGGTCCAAAAGGAGGCAACTCTCACTGTCTGGATATGGTACAAGCTGTGAAGGTTTACATTGCAGCGACTGAAATCAGAAATCAGACTTACTCTTTGTCTTGCATAATGGAGCCAAAATTAGTTCTTCGACATCGCAATCCACAATTGTAAGGTGGATTAGCAAGATCATTTCCAGAGCCAATTCACAGGGGTAAGAAGCCTCCCTTCCCAATTAAAGCGGAAGTAAACCCATTGATTTAAAGCGGAAGTAAACCCATCGATTTAACAGTTTAAAAAATCAGTTACATTCCCGGCATGCCGGGAATGCCAACTGTCACATTGGTTGTGCTCTCAACCAAACTGTCAAACCTTCCAATGGCTGGTGTCATAACTGATCACATGTGCAGCATCATGGCAGTTGAAGATTAAACAGAGGCCAAGATGGCAGCTTCCTTGCCTGAAAATGATAGGAGGGTTTACTTCCACTTTAAGACACATCTACTAGATCTGCTGGCACTTGGGCTTTTCAACATCATGCCTGTTACTCAGCTTTACAGGGCCCCTACCTGGTTTTATGTGCATACTTTTTCAAGTTTTGAGTGGATGTTCAGGCTTCAGCTGACCCCAGTCTCAAACTTTTGCAGGCCATAGTTTAGCCTTCTCTTGGCTTTGGGTTGTTAAGGGTCTGTTGGATATTTATTGTTGTTGCTTGTTAGTTACCCTTCCCTCATTTACTGCTTTGGGACATCCCATCCGTTATGATTAAAGACCAGAAAACTGGATTTTTTTTATCTACAGTACCTGTAAAATACTTTCTACTGGAGTACACAGTACCCTCCAGTGGCGGCCGGTAGCGATTTTCTTTGGGGGGGGGGGGGGCAAACAGTAACACACCCCGTCAGGACTGGTGCACTTGTGTAAGGCTGGCCGTAGGCTAGCCTGTATTTGTGGGAGGAGGCTGAGAGGACTACTTAAGCCTGCTCCCTTGTCAGGTCCTGTGTCAGCGTCTTTTCAGGGGGTACTGCTGTCGTCACGTCCGGGTTCGCAGGGCTTCTGCGTCACTTCTGGTTTTTTCGTTCCAGCAGAGCGGCAGCATGGTTCCCCGGCAGGAGGCTCCTCTACATCCCATCTCCCGGGGCTCGCGGTTCTGGTTGGGGGGCAGAGGGCATCAACAGGGGGGTCCGCTCGGATGCCAGTCATGCACGGGCCGGGGGGGTGTCACGTGTCATGCACCGGCTGACCGTCCGCCCACGGCTTGCCTTTAACGGGGGAAAGCCTTGCTGAGTGAGCGGGGGTCGGAGCAGCCTGGCCTGTCGCTGGGGGTAGGCAGACGCGTGCTGGCAGTCATGACCTGGGTCACTCACCTCCCGGCATTCACGTGGGGGACTCCCGCACCCCTCCCTTCCCTGCTCCGAGTCCCATGCAGGGCAGGGGGCCGCCCGCCCGTCCGCTTGCTATCCCGGTCTCCACGCTCATCAGTTCTCACCCCGGCTCTGGGGGGGGGGGGGTGACTCTGCACGCCTCCCTTCCTTCCTTCTCCTGCTCACAATGGTTTCACGGGGGGGCCCTTCCATCCATCCTATCTATCCACTTCTCCTGGGCCTTTTATGCTGGTGTCATGAGGGGGACTTCCATCTACTCCCCCCCGGACCACGCTGGCAGCATGAGGGGGGGATTGGTCACCTCACTGCTACAGGGGGCCACACGCAGGCAGTAGCAGTCCACCTTTTCTCCATGGTCACGCCAGCGGTATGGGGGGGGGGCTGTCCAACCACGGGGGGGCTGTCCACCCACGGGTCACGCTGGCAGTATTTTCCTTGCGTTTCATGCTTTGTCATAGGTTCCTGTTCAGCGTTTTCAGTCTCAATGTTTCTGTCTTCACGTTTATGCATCTGGCGTTTCTGTCATAGCGTTCATGTCTGCCCCAGGTTTTTCTGTCATTTCTTTGCCTCAGCTTTCAGGCTCAGCTTTTCTGCCTCAGGATTTCTGTCATTGCCCCTGGAAGAAGTAAGTTTTTTACAAAACGGACGTAGGGTGTTGCGACGCGCTGACGTCACCTCGAACGCTTCACAGAAGGACGGGTGTCTGATGTATGTGCAGCGGCCAGCACACCAGACTTAAAAAGGCTTTACAAAACTGCATAATTGTAAGTGCAATACTTTTTAACTAAAATAAACATGTGGAGTGTTTATACTTTTTAACCACTTAAGCCCCGGACCATTTGGTAGCTAAAGGACCAGAGCGGTTTTCAGAATTTTGCACTGCGCTGCTTTAACTGTAAATTGTGCGGACATGCAATGTTGTACCCAAACGAAATTTGCATCCTTTCCTTCCCACAAATAGAGCTTTCTTTTAATGGTATTTGATTATATCGCAAAAAATAAAAATCGCAGAGGCAAACGGAAAAAGACAGAAAATTTGGAAGAAAAATGATATTTTCTACTTTATGTTATAAGAAAAATCGAATAAACTCAATTGTAGTCATACATTTAGGCCAAAATGTATTCAGCCACATCTTTAGTAAAAAAAATGTCAATAAGCGTATATTTATTGGTTTGCGCAAAAGTTATAGCGTCTACAAACTAGGGTACATTTTCTGGAATTTACACAGCTTTTAATTTATGACTGTCTATCTCATTTCTTGAGGTGCTAAAATGGCAGGGCAGTACAAAACCCCCCCAAATGACCCCATTTTGGAAAGTAGACATCCCAAGGAAATTGCTGAGAGGCATGTTGAGCCCATTGAATATTTTTTTTTTTTGTCTCAAGTGATTGAATAATGACTAAAAAAATAAATAAAAAAATTACAAAAAGTTGTCACTAAATGATATATTGCTCACACATGCCATGGTTATATGTGGATATGCACCCCAAAATACATTTTGCTGCTTCTCCTGAGTACGGGGATACCACATGTGTGGGACTTTTTGGGAGCCTAGCCGCGTACGGGCCCCCGAAATCCAAGCACCGCCTTCAGGATTTCTAAGGGCGCAAATTTTTGATTTCACTCCTCACTACCTATCACAGTTTCGAAGGCCATACAATGCCAAAATAGCACAAACCCCCCCCCCCCAAATGACCCCATTTTGAAAAGTAGACACCCCAAGCTATTTGCTGAGAGGCATGGTGAGTATTTTACAGCTCTAATTTGTTTTTGAAAATGAAGAAAGAAAATCATTTTTTTTTTTTCCAATTTTCAAAACTTTTTGACAAAAAGCGAGATCTGCAACATACTCACCATACCTCTCAGCAAATAGCTTGGGGTGTCTACTTTCCAAAATGGGGTCATTTGGGGGGGTTTTGTGCCATCTGGGCATTCCATGGCCTCCGAAACTGTGATAGGCAGTGAGAAGTGAAATCAAAAATTTACACCCTTAGAAAGCCTGAAGGCGGTGATTGGTTTTTGGGGTCCCGTACGCGGCTAGGCTCCCAAAAAGTCTCACACATGTGGTATCCCCGTACTCAGGAGAAGCAACAGAATGTATTTTGGGGTGTAATTCCACATATGTCCATGGCATGTTTGAGCAATATATCATTTAGTAACAACTTTGTGCAAAAAAAATAAATTTATTTTTTCCGCAACTTGTGTCAACATATAAAATATTCCATGGACTCGACATGCCTCAGTATATAGCTTGGGGTGTCTACTTTCCAAAAGGGGGTCATTTGGGGGGGTTTTGAACTGTCCTGGCATTTTATAAACAACATTAGGAAGCTTACATCCACTCTTCTAACCACTTGAAGACAAAGCCCTTTCTGACACTTTTTGTTTACATGAAAACATTTTTTTTTTTGCAAGAAAATTATGTTGAACCCCCAAACATTATATATTTTTTTAAAGCAAAGGCCCTACAGATTAAAATGGTGGGTGTTGCATTTTTTTTTCCACACAGTATTTGCGCAGCGATTTTTCAAACGCATTTTTGGGGAAAAAATACACTTTTTTTAATTTTAATGCACTAAAACACACTATATTGCCTAAATGTTTGATGAAATAAAAAAGATGATCTTAGGCCGAGTACATAGATACCAAACACGACATGCTTTAAAATTTCGCACAAACGCGCATTGGCGACAAACTACATACATTTTTAAAAACCTTTAAAAGCCTTTACAGGTTACCACGTTAGATTTACAGAGGAGGTCTACTGCTAAAATGACTGCCCTCGATCTGACCTTCGCGGTGATACCTCACATGCATGGTGCAATTGCTGTTTACATATGACGCCAGACCCACGCTTGCGTTCGCCATTGCGCAAGAGCAGGGCAGGACAGGGGTGCTTTTTTTTTTTTATTATTAATTTTGCTTTTTTATTTTATTTTTAAACTGTTCCTTCCATATATATTTTTATTGTTATCTCAGGGAATGTAAATATCCCCTATGATAGCAATAGGTAGTGACAGGTACTCTTTTTTTTAAAAAAAAACTGGGGTCTATTAGACCCTAGATCTTTCCTCTGTCCTCAAAGCATCTGACCACACCAAGATCGGTGTGATAAAATGTTTTCCCAATTTCCCAATGGCACTTTTTATATCCGGGGGGGGGGGGACATTCCCTCCCACTGCTTGTAAAAGCAGTCCAGAGGCTAATTAGCCACTAGGATTGCTTTTACATGAAAGCCGGCCGCTGGCTGAAAAGAATGATACCAAGATGATACCTAAACCCGCAGGCATCAATCTGGTATAACCATTCAAAGTCCAGCAACATACCAGTACGTTGCTGGTCCTTGTTGGACATGTATTGTAATCTTTTTTTTCATGCAGCCTGTTGGCTGAACGAAAAAAAAAGATTGATCGGTGGGTATGCCCACCATTAGAATACCGCCATTCATCCACCCACTTCTAATGATGGGCATACATGCACCATTTATATATGCCGAAGCATGGGGGCATCTTCCCGCAAAAGTTATGCCGCGTACACATGGTCAGACTTTTCCACGGGCAAGCCTCCGTCGGAATTTCGACCGTATGTACGCGTCATTAGGAGCAAAATCGCTCCTCCGCCCCTGCTGCCCCAATGCTTCAGCATATATGCTTTTTGTTTTTAACTGTGGTGGTGAAATCACCTCCTACAGCACTGGAGTCGCAGGGATCAGGCCTGTCTCTGCGAACGCTGCAGTTATGTGTGTTGTGTTTTTTAAGTGACAGTGATCGATCGATACTGCACTTGGGTGGCCTGGGCTGGACGGAGGGGCAAAACGCAGGTGCTAGCAGGTATCTGGGCTGATCCCGCTAACACTGTGTTTTTGGGAACCCTAAACTGCTGGGGACACTAGTATAGATCTGATCAGATCAGATATTGATCTGTTCAGATACTATACCACTAAGGGAGGTGTATGCTTCACGCGTGGGTGTTGGCATTATTGGCACTAACCTGACGCTGCCTGGGGTGTGAAGCAGGGTTAACTAGGGGCAATTAGGGGGTTAAAACCTTTATTAGATAATATATGGGGGTACCTGACGCTATAAAAACCTGCGGCGAACCTAAAAAAAATAACTGGCTATCTATCAGCACCAGCATAACTAATACAGCGTTTAGAAAAACGATTGCTTAGCGACACTGGCAAAAGGGGGTGAAAGGGTTACCTGGGGGGCGATCAAGGGGTTAAAACTTTATTAGGTAATATATGGGGGTACCCGACGCTATAAAAACCTGCGGCGAACCTAAAAAAAATAACTGGCTACCTATCGGCATCACCGACAATAAGACAGCGATCAGAAAAACGATCGCTTAGCGACAGTGGTGATAGGGTTATCTAGGGGGCAATCAAGGGGGTTAAACCTTTATTAGGTAATATATGGGGGTACCCGACGCTATAAAAACCTGCGGCGAACCTAAAAAAAAATAACTGGCTACCGATCGGCATCACCGACAATAAAACAGCGATCAGAAAAACGATCGCTTAGCGACGGCGGTGCTAAGGGGTGAAAGGGATATCTGGGGGCGATCAGGGGGTTAAACCTTTATTAGGGGGGGTTAGGGGGCTACACTGGACCTAAAACTAAACTGTAGTGACACTTTTACAGTCACAAATGTCACTGATTGCAGTGATCAGTAAATAAATGGTCACTGCAATCAGTGACACTGTGACTGGGGGCTGGGGGGTGATCTGGGGGGTGTCTGGGGGGGGCGATTTGTGTGCCTATGTGTCCTGGTGTCAGTGTAGTGTTTTGTGCACTGACCTAAAGTCTTCTCTTGTACGGCGCTCGGTATATGTGAGCGCCGCATGAGAGATGACATCACTTCCTCTGCCTGTGACAACATTACGATCGCGAGGGGGTGGCCGGAATCGAACGGCCGTCCCCTCATCTCGCATCGCTCCCGAACGGAAAACGGCCGCTCACTGTAGAGGAGGGGGGTCCGATCGGACCCCCGAACTATACAAAGGCAATCACGTAGATATACGTGACTTTGCCTGTCGGTGCCATTCTGGCGACGTATATTTACAGTGGGCGATCGTTAAGTGGTTAAATAAACAAACATAAACATGTGGAGTGTGTGTTATCTCTTCCATATTGCATGCACTCATTGATGACTGTCGGAAGCTGGTGTCTCAAGAAACCAATGTGTTTGTGCTGATCTGTGGGGAGAGCTGCCTGATTTATGCATTCATTGATCCTCTGTCATGGGGGATCACGACTAGCTGGTAAGGAAGAATTCCTGCTGATTGGTGGTGGAACTTCACAATTTGTTTGGATGCAACATTCACTTTGTCATCTAATGGACATTATTTAGGAAACTCATACATGGACTATATGATTTTTTTTCACACCACCTTATACACTTGTTGTGCCTATGATTGATGTGTCTTATGTTAATCTTTTGGCTATTCATTTTATACACTTTATTAATTTTATTGATTAACTGTGTCACACCGTTAAGATATAATTTTATTTAATTAATTCACACCATCACTCAATAGTGTATGGTTATGGGTCAGCGCGATTTTTTCTATTTTCCAACTTCTTTTTTCCTTTTTCTGTCTTAGCGTTTCTGCCCCAGGGTTTTCCGTCATTGCATTTCTGGATCAGCAGTTCAGTCTCAGCTTTCTGTCATAGCGTATCTTTCTGCCCAGGTTTTCTGTCTTTGCATTTCTGCCTCAGCGTTTCAGGCGCAGCGTTTCTCTCAGCGTTCTGCCTCAGGGTTTCTGTCCTAGCGTTTCTGCCCCAGGTTTTCTGTCATTGCATTTTCAGTCACAGCTTTCGGTCTTAGCATTTTTGTCAGTGTTTCTGCCCCAGGGTTTTTCTGTCATTACATTTTTTCTGCCTCTGCGGTTCAGTCTCAGCGTTTCTGCCCCAGGTTTCTGTCATTGCATTGTCAGTCGCAGCATTCTGTCTTAGCATTTCTGTCATAGTGTTTCTGCCCCAGGTTTCTGTCATTGCATTTTCAGTCGTAGCATTCTGTCATAGCATTCCTTTTATAGTGTTTCTGCCCCAGGGTTTTTCTGTCATTACATTTTTCTGCCTCTGCGTTTGTCTTAGCGTTTCTGTCTGCCCAGGATTTCTGTCTTTGTTTTTCTGCCTCAGCGGTTTAGGCGCAGTCTTTCTCTTATAGCGTTTCTGCTCCAAGGTTCCGTGTTTGCTTTTTTGTCATAGCATTTCAGTCTCAGCGTTTCTTTCATAGCGTTTTTTCCCCTAGGTTTTCTGTCATTGCATTTCTGCCGCAGCGTGTCAGGCTCAGCGTTTCTCTCATGCCATTTCTGCCCCAGGTTTTTCTGTCATTACATTTCTGCCTCAGTGTTTCAGGCTCAGCGTTTCTCTCGTACTTTTTCTGCCCCAGGTTTTCGGTCTTTACATTTTAGGCTCAGCGTTTCTCTCATACCATTATTGTCCCAGGATTTCTGTCTTTGCATTTCTGCCTCGGTGTTGCAGGCTCAGCGTTTCTCTCATACCATTTCTGCCCCCATGTTTTCTGTCATTGCATTTCTGTCATAGCGTTTCTGGCCCACGATTTCTGTCATAGCGTTTCTGCCACAAATTCTGTCATAGCATTTGTGCCCCACGATTTCTGTCATTTCTTTTTAGTCTCTGCGTTTCTGCCCCAGGGTTCTGTCATAGCGTTTGTGCCCCACGATTTCTGTCTGCGTTTCTGCCCCACGATTTCTGTAATTTCTTTTTAGTCTCAGCGTTTCTGCCCCAGGGTTCTGTCATAGCGTTTCTGCCCCAGGGTTCTGTCATAGCGTTTTTGCCCCAGGGTTCTGTCATAGCGTTTTTGCCCCACTATTTCTGTCGGCGTTTCTGCCCCACTATTTCTGTTGGCGTTTCTGCCCCACTATTTCTGTCATTTCGTTTCTGCCCCGCGATTTCTGTCATTTCGTGTCTGCCCCGCGATTTCTGTCATTTCGTCTGCCCCGCGATTTCTGTCATTTCGTCTGCCCCGCGATTTCTGTCATTTCGTCTGCCCCACGTTTTTCGGTCGTGGCGTTTTTGCCCCACGTTTTCGGTCGTGGTGTTTCTGCCCCACGATTTTGGTCGTGGCGTTTCTGCCCCACGATTTTGGTCGTGGCGTTTCTGCCCCACGATTTCCGTCGTGGCCTTTCTGCCCCACGATTTCCGTCGTGGCCTTTCTGCCTCACGATTTCCGTCGTGGCCTTTCTGCCTCACGATTTCCGTCGTGGCCTTTCTGCCCCACGATTTCCGTCGTGGCCTTTCTGCCCCACGATTTCCGTCGTGGCCTTTCTGCCCCACGATTTCCTGTCATAGTGTTTGTCTGTCATAGCGTTGTCTTCTTTGTGGTTACCATGTCTCATCGTTCTTGTCTATGTTGCAACCTGGGTTGTTTAGCTAGTGCTCACATCTCGGGATCTGTCACGTCTACAGATCCATATGGGCTGAGGTTTTGTTTCAATGATTGATGACCACAATCTTCTCGCCCGTATACCATACTTCACACGATGCACGGTCAGTTCTACTGCCTGTCTCTGCGCTGCAGGTTACTCAGGCTCACTTACCACTCACACTAGGGTGGGGGGCGCTGTTATGTTCTTTCACGCGCAGTGGTCTTGATGTTTGCTCATTCTCGTACTTAGGTAGGCACAGGGGGCGTTGTTTTTGTGTCTGGTTCTGTTGTCATGTTTAGTTTGTGTTTCCTTAGTTTGGGCTCGCTGCCCGTCTCTGTTGGATTAGTTCATGTGCATCCCATCACCACGGGGTGCTTGGTCTGGTTTCTTTACCTTCATTCTGAAGGCGGGGGGGGGGGTGGCGTGCCTCATAGGTACCTAGTGGCGAGTACCTGTAGCGTTGGTACTGTTGGGCTGCTTTTCCTGCTAGACTTTTTTTCGTTAGGTACTCGTCCATGGTCTGGCGGTACAGCACTTGCACTGTTGGGGGAGGTTTGTATTGGTTTCCACACCGATGTCAACTATCTTTGCACTCGTTCCATCAGTCCTGCTGTAGATAGGGTAGGACTATTCGTGCATTCAGGACTCATGATCGGGTCATGCTTCTGCCTGTAATCTGCCAGCCGAGTCCATCAGTTGGGACAGGTGTTCTGTGTGTCTGGCATTGTTCCATGTTCAACGATGCTGGTTGCCTCAGCATATTGGCCTTATCTACCTGCTCCACCAGGTACCCAGCACTTCAGACTTCTGCCAGGTTGTCCTTTTTTGCAACTCACCCTCTCACTTCCCATACCAAGTATGGGTAGGCCAGGGGTTGGGGGGGTTTCTTCACAGAGCTCTTCACTGGTGTCCGTTTGAGGTATTTCGTTCTGCTTGGCCTTGTTGCAGGGCTGGGCTGCTTCGCAGGTTCGATAGAAGGAACCCCGTATCTTGAGTCGATGGGTTTCTCCAGTCATTGCGGATACTCACCGAATACAAAAACTGTTGCCTTTGGGGCGCGCGCTGCCTTACTTGATGGTCGGTTACCTTCCCTTCTTCACCTAAACGTGTGTCTTTTGCCCTCTTCTCAGGCATACCGACCAGCTAGGCCAAGGCACACCTCAGGCCTTGGTTATTAGGGTTATCGCAATACTTACTCAAAGACTCTGACTACAAACCCCATCTATGCGGTGCTCCTCCCAGGCGGCGGCTCTCCCGTTTTCCTTCGCTCCACAGACGATGGCTCTGGCTTCCATTTCCTCCCTCCTTCTCGGAGGCCAGTCGGGAATCTTCTCTTTTCAGCCAATCAGAAAATGGGTCTCACACCTGCTTCTGACACCGGGTGGGCTAATGGCGCAATGCTCACATATTTTGAAGCCTATTAGAGCCTATGGCTGGCTGGAAGGGGCTGGACGCCTGAATAGGGGGTGGCAGCGGCGGCCGAGGATAGATTCATGCTATGCATGAATCAATCCATTAGTTATATATAGGGTGGCTGTCAGGACCTGGGCTTGAAGCTGGGACCTCATTTGTGTCTGGCATTGATTCTTCCGACTGAGCTATCTGGAATGCTGGACAGCTCCCTGCCTGATCTGCTGGACAAACCTATCTGATCCATTAGACTACTCTGCTTGGTGTCTTGATTGATGTTGAACCCTGAACTCCTTGCTCCTCCCATGAACTTCCTATATAAGCCTTGTCTCAGCACTTCCTCTTTGCCAGGTTATTGTGCCTTCCCTGCCGGTGCCTTGCTGTTGTCTTTCCTGCTGCCATCTGTACCTACAACCACTCGTGATTGACCCTTGGCTTCTTCCTGGACTTCTCTATTGCCTGATCCCAATCTGCAACTACCCGTGTTTGACCCTCGGCCTGTTCTTTAACTTCTCTACTGCTTGATCCCAACCTGCAGCCACTCGTAATTGATCCCTTGGCTTGTTTTCTGACCACGCTGCTGTTTCATCCTTGTCTTTTATACGCTATTGGACCCCGGCTTGCTCACACCCTGGTGGGACAAACTTAAGGACCGCGACCTGGTACTAGCTTGCAGCTAAATCCATCTCCACCATCCGGAGCTCTGGGGAAAACCAGCTAGTACTTAGACTCTGCACCTCAGGTGAGCCTGTGTCATCTGCCAGAAGTGACTGCCTGTATGCCTGTCCTGCCACTGCTATTGCAATTGGTCTTCAACCCAGACGCATGATCGTGACAGTGGCGTGGAGAAAGGGGGCGGCGCCCCTAATGGACAGGCTGCCGCTGGTACCCTCTATGCTACAGGTCCTTCATTGCGTGGTACAAAATTGAGGATCACATGTTGGGAGGGGTTATATGAGAGAGAGTCTAAAGCTTTGAGTGGCTTTGAAAGTGTCCAATCACCTGAAGGTGCAGCATATAACCGATCCATTATGTTTGAACACCTGTGTCATGTACTGTATGATAAAGAAAATAAATCAATAAATGGTGTATTACATGCTGTTCATACTCACTGAGTCACTATGAGATTAGTTTTCTGTATCCCGTTGCTATCCCCCCCGTCTGCCCTTCTGTCCATGCCCCCAATTCAGCTAGGGATTTTGCAGAGCAGTTTTGGCAGCTCTGCACATGCTCAGTTTACAGTAAGTTTCTGTGCTAGGCATTTCCTCCCTATCACATCTGAGCAGCTCATGTGATTATATAGACTCACACATGTGGGCATATACACAGTGGTAAATGACAGCCCACTCCCTCCCTCCTCCTCCATGTCCACTAACCAGCTAAACACAATGGGGGTGGGATATTACATGTATATTGATGGAGGCTTCACCTCCCTTTTATTCTAAGAAACTGGAAAGGCTGGAGGGGTGTGTGTTTTTTTATTTATTTTGGACATGTGACCAGCAGCAGAGAACTAGAAGCTCCTCCTGCTTATGTTTCCCTGCAGACAGGCTGGGAAAGAGCTGGGTCATGTGACAGCTGTATTTCAATTAGTAAAAAGGGTACTTAGATGTTTTTTTTATTTAACCGGTTACCGACCGGCTTGCGTTATTTTACGGGGGCAGAATGGCACCCCTGCACGAAACCCTGTACGGGTACAGTGTTACCTTTAAGAGCTCAACGCGATGACTCTGGGACTCTATGTGCGTGGCTGGCGGTCGCGATCACCGCCGGCCACGTAAGATCGCGTGCACGAGAGCCAGCGCGGGGATTTGTGTGTGTAAACACAGAAATCCCTGTTCTGTCAGGGGAGAGGAGACATATTGTTGGTTCTTACTAATGTAGCGGGTATGTACTTTCCCGGGTGTAAATTTGAACTTGGCAGAGACATTAGTGATGTGTAATTCCCTGCGGCCCAGCAGGTGGCGTTGTCGCTCTGGGTTGGGGTTGAATCATTGCTGTGTGTCGCGCTTCCTTTTTGTCCTCCCTCGGCAGCGGTATGGTGGGGCGGGGAACCCGCCGTCCTTGCTGGGAGAGGGTATAAAGGGGCCGGCCATCTTTGTCACGGGGTCAAGTCCCAGGCACCTTCAGCCTGTGGACGGTGGTTCGTGTCGGTTCTCTAGGCGGGCCTAGGCCTAGAGGACAGCCGGAGGTCGTGTTCCATTCCAGGCACCTTTAGCCTGGGGTGAGGTACTCAGATGGAGATCTGGAGCTCAGTGCCCAACACCGAGTTCCGCGAGGGAAGGAGATCCTAGGGAACCCCGGGACTGGGTACCCGAATCCGGAAGGCGTAATGGACCGGGGGGAGCTCCTCACTCGAAGACCTGGTGCAGCATATTGCCAGTGACGGGTGAGTCTCTCATCGGAGACCGCCTGGAAGGAAATTCTCCCTCGCTCGGAGACCGCAGCCCACTTTCAGGGAGGAAAGTGGAGAACACATTGTGTCTGGGCCTACTCGCATCCACACCTCCTTTTCTGTTCTGTTTCTACCAAGGGAGTTCAACTGATTGTGTTCATTCGAGAAGAATAAAGGAGTGTTGAACTTTAATGGTGTGGGGCTCATTTCCTGACAGACATTGTTCAAGGTAACTCTCGGTGGAGGCTCCAGGTGCACAACACTGACCCGAAGGTAAAAGAACTTTGCTTGTATCACACTGACACCTGTGGTGAAGGCCAGGCGTGGTGTCCCCGCTCCCTTCCCCTCTGAAAGATACCCCTAGACAAGAGAGAGACGAGTTGAAGACAAAAAGGGGAGTGAGGAGGGCGCTACACTAAGTAATGCCATAAAAAAAATGCCATAATTTTTTTTTTTTTAAATATGGGGGATATTTATTATAGCAAAAAGTAAAAAATATCGTTTTTTTTTTTCAAAATTGTATTAGTTTTTTTGTTTGTAGTGAAAAAACTAAAAACCACAGAGGTGATCAAATACCACCAAAAGAAAGCTCTATTTGTGGGAAAAAAAGGACGCAAATTTTGTTTGGATACAGCATCGCATGATCGTGCAATTGTCAGTTAAAGCAACACCGTGCCAAATTGTAAAAAGTGCTCTGGTCAGGGAGGGGGTAAAATCTTCCGGGGCTGAAGTGGTTAAAAAATTACAGTGACATCATCCACAAACAGGAAGAGAAGGGATAATGTAAATGAAACAGTGTGTGTTTAGTATCACTTTAAGGACTGGTAAGCTGCAGCATAATATATGTTCTATCTTGAGCTTAGTTATGCTTTAAGGCAGAAGGACAATATTGTTAAAAGTAGAGGAGACTCTTGATATAAAACATCCATGGTCTCTGTTTTCTTAACCAAGTTATTCTTCCTGTACAACTTGGTTAAGTTTATAAACACAATAAATATATATTATATTCCCTCCGTAACACTAAAGCCCCGTACACACGATCGGTTTAACTGATGAAAACCATCCGATGGATGGTTTTCATCAGACCAACCGATCGTGTATGGTACCCATCGGTCTTTTTTCCATCGGATGGAAAAAATAGAACTTGTTTTAAATTTTTCCGATGGATAAAAAACCGATGGGAATTTCCGATCGTCTATGGGCAAGTCCATCTGTTTAAAAACCCACGCATGCTCAGACTGAATTAGGAGACGGGAGCGCTCGTTCTTGTAAAACTAGCGTTCCTAATGGAGAGAGCACATTCGTCCTTCTGCAAGTTATTGCTTCGTTTAATGCAGCGCATGTTTTTTTGCTTTAGAACGGTCTTTAAAATGTCATTTTGGCAGCAGAACTTTCTCCTGAGTTCTGACAAATGTATGTCTTTCTTTTTTCTATTGATCTTCGGAATAATTAT
Organism: Rana muscosa; assembly: GCA_029206835.1. Lineage (NCBI taxonomy): Eukaryota > Metazoa > Chordata > Amphibia > Anura > Ranidae > Rana > Rana muscosa. The sequence goes on from CM055122.1 coordinate 194,022,846, forward strand.
TCAAATTCTGCAAGGCCGACCTCCCAAATTACACCTTTATGTTTTTTGACTCTTAAAATTTGTTGTGCATTTTTTGGTGTGTCAATTTCTCAGAACAACATAATATTAAATTTTAGAAAAATCATGGAGGTTGGTGTCCCTTGTTCTTAATTACACATTGTATTTATGCAATCTTATTGCTACTTCTCAAAAAAACACATCAGGCATGTAGGTTGGCTGTAATCAAATTTCCCTTTATTTTGGAAAAAACAAATCAAAAACCGAAGGGCAACTATTCCCAAATTAGCAGAGAATATAAAGTCATTAGATCCCAAATGCAGACCTGACTATGATCAGTAATAAAATCAACAGCAGCATGAAATCAGGAGCAGCAGCCAAAGACATACATCATCCCAAGCTGTGGTACTCCATCAACCTTCAATTTCTGGATGAGCAGCTCGAGGCCAGGGAATCACCTCCTGCTCTTTCTTGTAGCCTTCCTTCCACGCCTCTCTGCAGCGTTCTCTCCACGGCCCCGTCCACGCACCCTTGCAGGCTGGGCCACTGTGGGTGGTGATGTGGCAGGAGGAGGAGGAGAAGGAGGAGATCGATTGGGCTGATGTGAGATATGGGTGGCCTCAGTCAGCAGCCCCCTCGCCCCCATGTGTACGGCCATATAGATGAGATGCTCAGAGGGCCCGTTGTCCCGCCTCCATTCTGAGCAGCTTATCCGCCAGATAGGTGCTAAACCCCTCCGTAGGGTTGAGGGGGGCCCTCATAATGGCAGCAGCCTCCTGAATCATCTTTAGTGACTCCTCCTCCACTTGTGTCATCCGCCGTTGTTTTGGCGGTCTGACGTGGAGGGGAGCCACTTGGGAGACGGTGCTGTCACTAGGCCTGGGGACCTGCTGAGTCCCACTTGGCCCTGCCTCCTCCTGCCTGTCACACTCCTGACCCTCTTCCTCCTGGCTTGCCTCATCCTGTTTATAAAATAAAAAGTAGATTTCTATTATTTGAGGAATCAATCACACACAATTTTGATCTCATTACTGGTTTATTTTGGAGGGGGGGGGTGGGATAATTTATGGCTAAGCCAAACAGTTCAACTCCATATTACTTAGTGGACAATAATTAGCATCAAAAATACTATACCGGGCTGAAGATGTGAAGATCTGGCTCTTCTAGCTCGGGAGGCTCCTCCTCCGCCTCTGCAGGGGTGGAGGGAAGGGTGGAAGGAACGCTGGAGGGAAGGGTGGAAGGAAGGGTTGAGGGAAGGCTGGAAATAGATTCCCTGGCCTCGATCTGGTCATCCAGGAATTGAAGATGTCTGTAGTACCACAGCTTGGGCTTTACTACATTGTCGGCTGCTGCTCCTGATCTCTTGGACTGGCGCACTTCCTTGAATTTTTTTTTATAAGAATTGCGCAGGTTGTTGATTTTATTATTGATCATAGTGTAGTCTGCATCTGGGATCCATGGCTTCATATCCTCGGCTAATTTGGTAATAGTTGCCCGTCGTACATCACTTTTGTGATACGCAGGGTGTTTGAGCTCCCAAAGGTTGCGCTGTTCCTTATACTTTTCAATAAAAACAAGCATCACCTCCGGCTCTCTTAGTTTATGCATCTATTAGGATCAACAAGTACAAAAAAAAAAGGATCAGAATTGATTCTCCTCAACTTATCACAATATTGCCCTTTACAATCATGACCCATTAATATGCCACTGCAGGCACGAGTTCCCTTCTTACCTTTGTTCACTTCGTGGGTTCACTTCCGGTCGTCCTTACTCCGCGCATCCCTAATAACTTCTTTCCCCTTTTTATACCCTGTGCATGCGTGTAACTCCGCCCTCGTCGCCCGCCCATGACGGACTTTTTCTGCATTTCCCCGCCCCTTAACGATCGGCGCACAGTGTGAGACGGCGACATGTCGCAGACACAGGTGGCTTCTTTCCTTGAAATTACCGACGAGGAAAGCCCGGAGGCGGAAACGTCCCGATCCTGTAAAAAAAGATACAAGGCGACTAATATGTCTTTTTCTGAGATGGCGGAGATGGTGGACATTCTGCGGAGGAAGGATTACGACGGCAAGCATGGCCCATACGACACCCCTAATCTCCGGAAGTCACAAATTATGGATAAAGTGGCGAAGACTCTCTATAAAAAATATGGGGTCAGGAGATCCAAGGAACAACTCCGTAAAAGGTGGTCAGACCTGAAGCTCAGGGAGCCGGAGCAGTATAGGAAGCTTATAAAAAGCATAGAAAAAAGTAAGTATATTTTACTGTGTTCTTTCACATTGTAATATGTATTCTTCCATGTTTTGCACCATGTGCTTGTCTTGACTGGGTTCACATTTTGAAATCAAATCTTTTATGTTAAGTGGAGAGTCCACTTATTTGGCCAATGTTTTGACCAATAACTTGCTGCTCTTCCCCCAAACATGTTTGGCACATATCCACGTAAACTACATGTGGGCATGCCTCATTTTACTTCAACAATGTTTATCTACACATTGTTGGCTAGATGATGTGTTGTAAGGAAATTTAGAATGTGACTGAAAGAAGAAACTGTATTCTGGGTAAAGGAGATGACACTCCAGCAGTTGTGTACTCTTTTTTGTTCTTCAGCAAGATACTATACTCTGGGCCACATGACCAAATTTCTTAACGGTGTCACACACAGGTGCTCCAGTGGATACCTTGGTGGTTATCCAAGTGTATTTGTGAGTGTCCTCAAAAATAACATGTTGCTTTGTTGAGTTTGCAAAATCACATATGTTCATGTTGGAACTCAGGGTCAAATATCAATTGTACCCCACTTCAAAACATTGAGGATCCCTTTTCAGGCCTAAAAAAAGTCTGTGTGCTAAAGTATACATTTTGTTGTAAATTCCCATAGGGGAGAGGAGAGTGGGTGGACACCATGCTCATGAGACGAGTAACCCAACACCACAGAAAATCCCTGAAGCTCCCAAAGCAGACCAAGATCAGCAGGTTCAGGAAGCGGAGGTGGAGGAAGCGGAGGTGGAGGAAGGAGAGGTGGAGCTTATCAGCACAACAGGTCAGTGTCTGTCACCACAACTTCAAGGTAAATACAGATGTAGGACTGCCTAGTGTAAAACCTTTTTTTTTGTTTTAGGGACTGAACGTGGGGGTGTGTCAGGAAGTCCAAATCCGCCATTCTCGAGTGCCAGCGCCAAAATAATCATTCAGGAAATCATGGAATGCAGTAGCGAAATGGACATTATGAGAAAGAGAATGATTGTGATTGAGCAAAAATATAAAAACATGATAGATATTTTGGGGAGAATAGTGTGAACCCCCCCCCCCTTTGTGTTTTTTGTTCTGCGTCTGACATTATCTCAGGGATTTCCAACATCCCAAATGTGAAGATGCACACACTGAAGACTCAACATGTGCTATCTGCCGTCACAGGATATCTATGTCCCCGTTTTGGGGGTGCAACCTCTTCCTCCCTCCTCAAGTAGGGGAGAAGAAGGGTTTACATCCCCAAAGCACGACCATTGATCCCCCATGATGGCAGATAGCACATGTTTACCCTAGCCATGGGATCTTGTTGAAGATACCCATTTGAGCCCCCAAAGAAAGTGTGTTTGTTAACATTTGGGATGGATCAGGGGTACCATCACCCCATCTCCAGTTGTTATTTTTCACAGTGTTATTTTATTACTTTTTCAAACTAAAAAAAATGGCTTATGACCCATGCATGTTTCTGCCAAAAAAGCTGCACATAAAAAAAAAGGCTAGTATTTCTAAAAACCAAAACAAAATGCGGTGCAAACAATAAAAACATTTGGGAAGTCTAAAAAAGGTGTGCCTTGTTCTTTCTATGCTCAAGAGCAGTTCTGAAGATGCAAAAACCGTGTTTTTCACTCTGAGTTTTGAGGCTATTTACTAAGGACAATTACACTTGGCACTACTAGAACCTGGGAGACACATAAACCCAAAATACAAGAATGACAACACAAGTTTGTATGAATTCAAATTTTTATTTTATTTTAAAAAGGTTTAAGAATTGGTCAGATGTGGTCTGGCATTGCGATGGCCCCCCTACCCGTGAAGTACTCTACGTATTTCTGGCGTACTTCACGGGCACTTTGGGGGGCCAAGCCAGTACGAGCAGTGCTGAGGCCGGTCAGATTAATCAGTTCAGATGGACCGGCCTCAGGCCCAAACGATGATACATAATTGGTTGCAAATTTGCGTAGAAAATTGTGCAATATGCAGCAGCAGTAGACGATGTGGTTCAGTTTATAATCCGCCAAATGTATCGCTGTCTGGAACAGGCGGAACCGGCTGGCCATTATCCCGAAGGCATTCTCCACAACTCTCCGGGCTCTGGCCAGCCGGTAATTAAAAACCCTCCTCTCCGGGGTGAGGGTGCATTGGGGAAACGGCCGCATCAGGTGTGGTCCTAGTCCAAAAGCCTCATCCGCAATGAAAACGAACGGGAGCCCTTCAACGTTCTCTGCATCTGGAGGCAGTGCAAGACCCCCAGCCTGCAGACGGTGAGCGAACTCCATCTCCGCGAATGATCCGCCATCGGACATCCGGCCGTTCTTCCCCACGTCCACATACAGGAACTCGTACCGTGCCGACACCACCGCCATTAACACTATGCTATTAAAACCTTTATAGTTGAAATAGTATGACCCCGAACGGGGGTGGCGGCACTATGTGGACGTGCTTCCCATCAATTGCCCCTCCACAGTTGGGGAAATCCCACCGCTGGGCAAATTGGGAGGCCACAGTCAGCCATTCCTGTGGTGTGCTAGGGAACTGTGGAGTCAAACAAAAAGAAGACATTAGTACGGTTTATGGTTACAGTGCAAGCAGATGACACACCAAAAAACATTGTTGAGTAACATTATTATTTAAGGGAGTTTTTCTGAAAAATAAACAAAGGCCCACTTAGCAGATGCCTCACCCCCGCTGAGTGGACATTCTAAAATAATCTAAGGGGGGGCCTAAGGTGATTGTGGGGGATCCCAAAAAAGGATCTACCACTTTGCTGAGCTTGATTGAGAACTACTAATTTTTTAACATCTTTAGGGGGGGAGGGAAGGTTGTCAAACTACTAGGGCAATGCCCCCCCAAAAATGAAAAGGAAAATAGAAGGCTAGCTGGGTTTGCACCCACGATAGCATGCTGGAGAGGTTAGTGGAGGGAAATAGGCATGTAGGGCCCAAAAAGGAATTTACAGGTAAAAAAGGCATGTGGAAAATGGGGACATTACCAGGATATTACAAACAGGCATATTTGTGTTAGGAGGGAAAAAAAAGAGAATAAAAAAAGATAATGTGAGGTTAAAGGAGCATAATTACCTTCATATAGTCCTTCTGCAGGACCTGATGGCCGAACACGTCTCAGGGATAATGATCCCGAGAGCCTGGGGGAGATGCCTGTTGAGAACTTGAGGTCCTGCAAGCTTCTCCCAGTCGCCAGGTATCTCAACGTGGCAATAAGCCTCTGCTCGGCAGTGATGGCCTGGCGCATCACAGTGTCCTGCCTCGTGATATAGGGGGACAGCAAATCCAACAGACGGTGAAATACGGGGTCTGTCATCCTGAGATAATTCCTGAAATCATCAGGATTATTCTCATGGATTTCCCGCAGCAGAGGCATATGAGAGAATTGGTCCCGCTGGAGCAACCAATTCTTAGTCCATGAACTCCTCACCCTGTTCACAGACTGAACTCGGGTTACAGTGTTAACTGCAACACCAAGCCCAAAGCCAGCATGAGCTCGAGAACGAGAACGCACTTCAAACATGGTTTTAAACCGGTCGGCTGGTCAGAACGCACTCAAACAGAACGCACCGTGGAACAGCAAGGCCTGAAAAGAACGATCTGAAAAACAGTAAACGAACGGCCAAGTCGGCACTGCAAGGCAGTAACGACCTGACTGCACGCACTGAATCACAAATACAAACCCACAAGCACAAACTGAACAACAGGAAACGATCTGCAAAGCATGGAGACTGAAAAGCGCGAATCGGCTCTCACCAAACTTTTACTAACACGCGGTAACACGAAATCAGCAAAAGCAGCCCAAGGGGTGGCGCCATTAGATTTGTTCGGCCCTTTTATAGCGCGTCGTACGTTTTGTACGTGCCGTCGTTTTGTTGCCGTCGGTTTTTAAACTGATGGTGTGTGGCCAAGACTGATGAAAAACAGTTTCATCGGATTTCCGATGGTCAAATCCATCGGACGAAAATCCATAGGTTATCCGATCGTGTGTACAGGGCTTTAAAGTTTTCATGATAAGTATTTGATGGCTTTTAAAATAGTTACAGGTTTGTGAATATAAAATACAAACGTATTTGTTCAGGCATATCCCATTTGTCCAGGACAGGCCATGTTGCCTGGGTTAATATGATTCGTTTTGTCAGTTAGCTACCCATTTGTGACCAATTATTGCAAGAGTGGATGGATTCACTGAGCTGGCCGGGCTGTGTTTTGACAAGCGCTGTTTTACCCATCACAGATCTGCCTGAAATCTTACAAGACAAAACAAAGTCTCTCAGCTGTACAGTGCAGGGATATTATTTTAATGTCGTCTGTCAATGAGTGCCATAATGAGCCAAAGTCATTGCTGTCTCCGCAGGCTATTCTGTTGATTTAAAAACTATGAGCATGTGATGGGAGACTGCTCATTTCACTGGCAAATAGGTTCCAGACAGTGTCAATAACAATGGAAGTGCTAATAGCACACTAGAAAAGAGCTATCAAATAATGAAGGTGTGTCTATTCAAATATGACAAACGCAAACAGGTATCAAGCTTTCTAAAACAAGAAGTTACATGGACTTCAATCCTACCTCAATTGTTCTCTATTCCTGCTTTCCAAGCACATTTGGGAAATAATGTAATGCTTATCAGCAAAATTTATCATAGTATGAGATACATTTTCACAATGTATATTACATAAAGTAATCCTAACCTGTCAATGATGAAAAAAGCAATGACATTTATTGCTAGCTATCACTAAGTGCTCTACAAGTCTAGAACTCCACCTAAGAGTCACTTTTAGGGAGTCAGCCAGAAGAGTAGAAAAACTGGATTGAAATAGGAATGGCTGACAGATTGGCAACCTTCTGAATTACAATGGATACTTGGCTGTTTTAAAAACAGTAACATAATATGCTGCAAGAAATAGTCATTGGGCCTATTCACTACATAGGTGAAGTCAAAAATATTATTAGTGCAAGATGTTCAAATCGCTGAATTGCAAAAAAAAATCCCTGCACTAACTTTTCTGCTGTATCTCATGTTTAGGAGGTCCATGGGACCAAAATAAAGTATACAATAATTGTATAGTAATGCATGTAATTTTATTAAACAGTCAATGCTTTCTTTTAAGGGCCAGTTCACACCATAGAAAACGCAATCCGGATGCGTTCCAGGTGCTTTTTTGCATGCGCGTTTTTGGCGCGTTTTTGATGCGTTCCAGTGCGTTTTTGGTACGTTTTTAATGCAGTCCAGTGCTTTTTTTCCACCCCTCTTTTATTAACCTTAGATAAGGACAAGTGTGTTCCAGTGCGTTTAGGTACGTTTCGGTGCGTTCCAGTGCATTTTACAGCGTTCCAGTACAGTCCAGTGCAGGTAAAATGCAGCATGTTCAACTTTTTTTTCTGGAACAGGAACGCCCTGGAACTGCAAGCACTGGTGTGAACTATGCCATTGAAAACCATATAACCTACTTTCCATGCGTTTTTGATGCAGAAAAAACGCACTGGACTGCATGTTGTGTGAACTGGCCCTTAGAGTAAAATTGTAACCTTTTAATGCAACTTTTCACAAAAACACATGGAAAGCTTGTATTAACATGTGCATCAAATTGTGGCAAAAACTTATTTTAGCACATGTAAAAAGGGACTTTAAATGGCCATTATTGCATTTGCATAGATGTGAAGTTGTCCTTATAAAAGTAGAACTAAAAGCCTTTTTCTTTTTTTTTCATTTTGGATAGTGTCAGAAGTACGTTTTTCGGGGGGGGGGGGGATATTTATACTTACCTAGGTGGATGCAGCATTAGACCAATGCTGCAGTGCTGCAGCTGTCCCCCGCCGTCTCTTCACTGAGAACCGAGCCACCGAACATCACGGTCAGTCAGCATCTCTCCTCTCTGCTCCTCCACACTCATTGGAGCGATAAACTGTGGAGGGGTGGGGAGCAGTTGGCGGATCCAGACTTCGTAAGTCGGGATGACGCGCTGCCTCGACTGATGGCAGTGACGTAAGCGGAGAGCGGACTTCAGACCGTTCTCCGCTGAAACGGGTCACAGGACTGCAAAACGAATTGCAATCCTGTGACCCTTAGGAGAAGCCCAGCCTAAAAAAACTCAGGCTGTACTTCTCCTTAAAAAAATAAATAAAATGTTCCTCTTTAATAAGCCTTGCAAATAATTGGGTATTCCATGTGAACATAGCCTCAACATATTCATTAACATTCACTATGCTAGTAGAACAACCTCTACTATTTTAGTAAGTTTTTTGGGGGGGGTTTGTATTTGGTACATGAAGCAAAATACATTGCTAGTGCTGGTTCACACTGATACGATTTCTGATGCAATTTGAGTCACACAGAATCACATGACAAGGAAAAGCACAATATTTTCAATGGTGCACGTTCACAACAATGTGACTGTGTGGTGCGATTTTTTTTAAAAGGTTCCTGTGCAACTTTGGTGGGATTTCAGTGTAGTTTGCCTCCATAGAATATTCTAACCACATCCAAAGTCACACTACATAATCGCACTGAAAACTGCATCAAAAGCACACTGCAGAAGTGTGAACCGAGCCTTAGAGCCCATTCACACAGGGGCGTCTTTGGATCCGACTCCAAATCGCCCCAGGTCGCCCCTAGTCGCCTCAGGTCACGCTGGCTGAAGAAATCAATGTAAGTTAATGGAGCCGTCCTTATGCACACTACTGCAGTCGCTCCAACTTCAAAAAAGGTCCCTGTACTACTTCAATCCGACTCCTAGGCGACCTGTAACCATTCATTTCAATGGGAGTCGCCTCTTACTGTCTTAATAGGAGCAACTCTCCAGGAAGATAACATACATTTATCAGGCAAACCTCTCCCTCCCACAGAGCTGATTCTTGTTTGATTGGCCACTGGAATGTCTCCTGTCCTGCAGGCAACTTGGAGTTGCCTTGTAAATAGCTCCAGGTTGCTCTGTGATTCATTCTCAAGTCGTGTCTGAGTTGCCTCATAAAATCGCGCTGGAAGTCATGTTGCCCCTGTGTGAATGGGCTCTTAGTCTTACAACCGAGTTATTATTACTCATTGTTTTGTTTACATGTTGCACAACTATTCACTGTAATCAAGATGTGACACGCCAATGTATGCATTTAGTCAAAACATGTTCTTGTATTCTGAAATGTGCTTGATTATAAAAGAATAAAAAATGTTAAACAGGTACAGTATTTGCTGTAGCAAAGAGCATAGCAGATACCAGCTGCCTTCAGGGTTATTAGATGTTCTCCAGGAACATTTTGTAAATACGGATATTCATGTCACTGATGACAATTATTTGATTCTGAATACTAGTATTTTCAATTTAACTATGTATAGATTGCTATATATTCTAGGTTTAATACAATTTGGCATTGACACGTGAGCTCTTCTGTGTTTTAATGTATTTCTATGAACTATGGCATATAATTTAATTTTTTCATTTTTTATACACTATGCAAATCATGTGCCCAAAAAGAAAAGATACAACCTCTTTTCTGCAGTCCGGAGTTCCTGGTACATATCAATGCCACAGATCCAATACTAGTCCCTAACTCTGCACGTCTATGGATCAACCAATAAGATTGTACCTCAAAAATATGCTTGGAGTACAATTTCCCTTTTGAAAGACTATTTTTTCATACGCAACAAAAATAAAATACTATACCGTGGTATCTAAAAACAAACATCAGAATGATGGGTGCCTAAAATCAACATTTCCATAAATGTACCACCCATTTTAAATCATCTTTGGAGGACTGTAGATAACTAGCCAATGAAGAAGAACACGCCAGACTAGACCGACATAGGTTTTATTTAATTTTACACACTTTTGCAGTAACTGACAAAAATGCATTGTAAGTCAATGGAATTTTTCGGATGGCTTTATGGAGCTATAAGAGCCCTAAGTGGATAAATGTTAAGATCAATACTTCTGTATGATGTGCAGGACCTATGGTTGGCTATTTACACACGGGTGTGTATCCTTCAAAGAAGTTTTGAAATGGGAGATACATTAATGGAAATGTTGATTTTTACTGTAACAACTGCCTCAAGATAATAGGTACCCATCATTATGGTGTTTGTTTTTAGATACCATGGTGCATATGTTTTTTTAAATGGGAAGTTTTACCCCAAGCACATTTTTGAGATTTAGATTTACTGTACATTGGTGGGTCCGTCGAGGTCCAGTGTCATAGACAAGTATTGAATATGATACAAAACACACTAACTTATATGAATATAATGAGATACTTCTCAGTTTTGTTACTCAAGCTTCCATACATCAACAACACAATTTATAAACTACTGGCTAAGGGTGGGCAGGAGGGAAGAAGGTGCTCTGAACTAGAGAGGGTTATGTTTAGAAAGGATTACAAGAGAGAAAATAGCACAGGGCTGGCACACTTACTAGTTATCTAATTGGCAGACTAGAGGAGGAAAAGTTTTGCATGAATATGCTGTAACTGCAGATTCTGAATAGTGGTGCCACCCCCTTCCCAAATAGTGTAGTGGGGTTATAAAGTGGTTGTAAACCTCAGATATGAAATATAAACAAAGCATATCCCTCTATAGTGTGTACTTGAAATGTGGTGGAGGATGTGTGTTCTCAGCTGCTGACAGCCCAAATGACCCCCCTTCTTTCCAACCAGATCTGTGAGAATGTAAAACGGATTGTATTGACATGCAAATGACCTGAGCCAAGATAATTATCTGTAATATTGAATTTAAAAGGTGCATTTACTAAAATGTGTTTGTTTTACAGAGACAGTTCTACGAAAGGTTTATAAATGGTACCGTTAAAAGGTTTATGGCAAGTTGCAAATTTTTTTTTGGGAATCATTGGTATACCATAAAACAAAAACCCACATGGTATTAATATGTATTAAGTAATACATATTAATAAAAATTGGTATTTTAAAAAGTGCATGGTTTATGTAATGTAATGTAATGTATATTTGTGTTTCATATGCTAATGTCTTGTTACTGGTATACAACCATTTTTTTTTTCCAGGCGAAAAATGGAATGTTTATTACTAACTTTTATTGGTGTTTCATCCCTCAGATTCGATAATTGGGTTTTCTGGCTTTCAGAACAAGAGGAAATCATAGCCTCCATAGACAACTTTATAAAAAAAATGTTTTTCTTTTTCCTGGTTGGTCGGGTTTCACATGTGAATGTTTTAGGTTTTTATCAACATTATCTAGTTGGAATGCCTAGTTGTCAGTCCATTTGGCTATGTTTTTGGACCACCTAGTGTGGGTTGTATGTTCTGATCCACTGAGTAGCAGAACCAACTAACTAGAGTCTGCATATTATTTTTTTTTAATGAAAAGTTGAGTAAGACTGCAGGGGATAATTGACACTCTAATGCCCTGTACACACGATCGGATTTCCGATGGATTAAAATCCGATGGATTTTTCCATCGGAAATCCGATGAAGCTGACTTCAATCAGTCTTGCCTACACACCATCAGTCAAAAATCCGACCGCCCCAAACGCCGTGACGTAAAACACTCCGAAGAGCTGAGAAAAATTAAGTTCAATGCTTCTGAGCATGCGTTGACTTGATTCTGAGCATGCGTGGGTTTTTTCTCCCATGGAGTTCCCCACAGACGATCGGAATTTGCTATCGTTTTTTTTTCCATCGGTATAATTTAAAACATGTTTTATTTTTTATACCGATGGAAAAAAGACAGATGGGGCCCACACACGATCGGTTTGTCCGATGAAAAAAGTCCATCAGTCTTTTTTCATCAGAAAAAACGATCCTGTGTACGCGGCATAACACATATATTAGGCTAAGAAGTGTTATAGATCTCGGTCAGGGGTATTGCACTTAGTGATAAAAGGGTTTTGGGTATTCTCCAGAGTTTGAAATGGATCAGCCATAGATCCGTTGCATATCTGTTTCCTATTACCAAAGATCAGCCATGCTGACACGTGTAGTTCCATAGCTAAAGAGTAAAGGTCTGATGTTACTTTGAGTAAACTTGTGTTTAGGACTGCTTAAAACCCCCCGCTGTTATTGTAATTAGTTACACGCCCAACCATGCCTGGCTGTACAAGGTTGCATTGCCTTAGTCTAAGGTATGCTAATGTACCTAGCTATCTGTATGTCCCCAAATGTAGTTCACACCTGTTTCCTTCCGTCTCACCATGCAATCTTATTTTCTACTAGAGTTTCCTGTTTGTCAGTTTTTATGTGGCCATTTGTTACCAATTGCCTAATGAATATCTGTGTGTTTCGAGGCACACTGGTCGGCTTGTGTACCCCCTACTGATCAGTGATCTCAGGGCCTCAGTACTGAAAGGGATTTTTCTTAGTCTATTGGTCAGTTGTGTCTGGTAGCAGCAGTTCCTCGAGCTGGATACACATTATGCAATTTTTGTTTTCCAATTTCTTTTAGATTTACCTGCAGATGTGTGGTATGAGGGCCTGCCTGATTGCATACAAGTTGAGAGTGTATAGGTCTGGCCTCATATTGTATAGTTTTGGTTGAGTCTGGAGAAAAGTTGTGCAGGAAGATTGTATGGGGTGTTACCAGCTCTTGGCTGTTCCAAGGGTCCTCACTTCCGATATAGGTGTGGGCATGCAGTATTCTCCTCAGTTAAATACCCATAGGTGTCCTTCCTGTCCTAGATTCCTTGTGTACCTTAACTACGGTAGTTGTCTGTGTCTTGCATGCCAAGAAGACCAGTGCCCCAGCGTGGCACTATGCCCCTGTCATTCATGTGAGTCCTGTCTGAATAGTCTAAGCAGTTTGTGTTGTAGGGGTGAAGGATAACATTGTCTGATTACCGAATTGATAGAGGAGGGAGAAGGTGTGCAGCCTGGTGGCAGGTGGTTTTCAATCCGGGTATCCAGACTATTTTTCATACTTAGGAAAAAGAGGGGCTTAATGGAGACTGTCTTTGGAGCGGGAGGCGGGTCACTGGGTACCGTAAACACTATGGAGCTGGAGATAATCAGGAACACATTGGGAGGTCCTGGGTTACATATCAGGGAAGGGTTAGGAAATCAACTTACTCTGGCCAGTATCCAAAACCTCGGAGAGGTGACTGACTCTTACTCAGTGGGACAAGTTCCACTTCACAAAGACAGGCAGGTGGGGTTGTATCTGAATTGACTACGAGTCCTATGCAGTGGTGGATGACTCAGTTTCAGGGTTGTCAAAATCTAACTTGTACTATTCTCATCCCTAATGGCAGGGACGGAACATTGTGCATATATCACGGTCAATTTGGGTACTATCCTATCAGACTCTACTGGGTTACACCCTGGAGTCTGTCTTGTTCTGAGGGTTTGAGTCCGGACAGGAATTGAAAGAAGGAAATGTTTTTAATGTGTGACATGTATTGACATAACTGAATTAATATGGTGCAGGTACCTAGGAGGTTGACACTTATGCATAAAGGTGTCTGGTACCAGGTGACACATCAATGGGGTGAAAACTTCCTCGTAGGGGTGGTGTCTCAATCTTAGCAGTCCTATAGAGAAGCTCTCGGTTAGTGGACATGTGGGACACCAGAACTGGACATTTGGGAGATGCACCTAATTGATGTCTTACCTGAGAGGTTTGAAACCCTGCACAGGTAATGCCAGTGACTACACACAGGAGCATGCTCCGTTGAATAAAGGGAATAAACACTGGCTACAAGGGTACAGTATGCCTTCACCACATGGCGCTTCAGCATCTCATAGTGGTTGATAAAATCCTATTACCCTATATGTGCTGAATATACTCTGAATCAAGTGCGGTCAGTATATTAGTGGCTTGCTCCCAGAGATGTGCAGAACGCTTATTTCTGAGGAGTAACCCGAAAGAGGAGGGATGTATTCAGCACTATATTGGGGGAATAGGAGCTGGGATGGGTGTTGGTGGAGTGGACATTGATCTCCTAGGGAACAAACTCTCAGCCATAGCTTCAGACAGCAGGCGGGGCTTTGTTACTCAGAGATTGGTGCCCCCCCTTTGATAACATTCAACAGAGTCACATAAGTACCCAGTGTAAAGTGGCTCAAGATTTTGTCAGCCATGGTGAGGGGTTGGTAGAGAATGTGGGATGGTATAGGACAGATATATGCCATTGGCGCTGGCGTGCATGAAGGGGCAGACGGAGTTACCAACCAGTATCAAGCTGATTATACAGTCTCTGTATGAAGGGCAGTGGCCTGATGAGTTAGCATTACCGCTCAGTAAGACTTTGCCAAAACTCGTCGCTTACACTAATTCAAAGTGGTGGTCAAATGCCTGGATGGGCTGTACTAATTTGGATTGTGAAAGATGTTATGCTGTATGATCCCATAATCAGGAGTGCAGACACGGTCTGTATATTTGGTGGCATCAATGGGCTTTCTGACTGGGGATTCTATCTTGTTGCATTTGTGGCTAAGTGACCCACATGTGATCAGAGGATACGGAAGCTGGGGGCAGGTTGATATTTCCTTCTGTCAGAAGCGTGACCACGATTTCCATGCATGCCAGGCCAATACACGGTGGTGAACGAGAAATGTTGGGAAGGTATTTCACTCTGTGTTCTGGATAGGGAGATCATTGATGGGAAGGAAGCACCGGGGTATTATTTAGGACATAGGCGAGGTTGTTTCTTTGTCCTAGAGGATACCGATGTGGCGTTAGGTTCAAGAAATACCCCAGTTCCATGACTAACAGTAGGTAGGGGTGCACGATATACCCTGGGCATGGTCACTGAAATCCAGGCATAAGGATAGAATTATGTGGGTTTTGTCATTGCTTCAATTGTGTAGGTGTTGTTAGACTCAAAACCGGATGTTAGGGTACTGTTGCTGGTATCACATGTCTAATGATGCACTGTTTTCAGCATCAGGTTGAATTGTACTCAGCAGAGTACACTACCTAGGGGAGTCTATTGTACCTATACTCTTGTCCTTGGGAGGGATATAGAAGGAACCCCGGGTTGCACCCCGATAGCCCCTGAAGAAAGGTTTTATAGCAAACCTGACATCCCCTTACACTTACTGAAACTTCCGTTGGGATTCGGGGAGGAGTTAAAAGTTGGGTAGTTAAACTTTGGGCAACAGGATTTAAATGGTGCCAACAGTTTGGGCAAGGCGTGAATAAAAAGGCCCTTCTCTAGGGGTTTATAATCTAAGGGGAGGGGGGTGGAACAAAAAATAATAGCTGCTGGGAATTATCTGATATGGAGCTGGCAGAGGTAACATTTTAGGTGGAGGGGGGGTAGGCTTCCCGGAATAAAAGAGTGTTTAGGGACACCTAGGTGTGGAAAGGGTAGGGCCAGGCTGGACATATGGGGGTGGAGAGCTCCATAGGTTCTGGAGCAGTCCTGAGGTTGAGCATGGGAGGAGGTAACAAGGGAGATGGAAATCAGGATGTTTTAGAGCCAAAACTTTAGTAAACTCCATCCTGTTGCAGTCCCAATGCGGGTCACTATTAAGAGACCGATTTAGAGTATTTTGCGCATTTAAGAGAGGACCCTAGAACTATATTTTTCTTGTTTCTTGTTCTAGGGATAAGCCTCTTAAATCTTTAATAATAAAGGGCAGTCGGGTTTGACTGAATTCTAAAAAGTTTTTTGGCAACCATTGTTTTAGCCTCTCCTTTTTAATATTTTTGTATTTTTTCTTTTGTACCCGACTTGTAAATTGTTAGTGACAGTGATCCTGTTCACCTGTTGATCACTAATAGGGGAGAAGAGTTATCTATTTTTATTTTTTGATCCTCTATTTTTATTTTTTTTATTTTTTTGCCAAGTTGCTGCTGCAACAGCTGCAATGTATTATTTTTCGAGGCACTGTTTCAGGACAGTAATATATTGTTTGTTTGTTTTTATGCATGCAGATTCAGTGCTCTTTGACATAAAGTGAAATGTGTGACAACGGTCTGGGTCGAAGCAACATTGAACCTGTATGTTTTGTTGCTTATTTTACTTTTTTTCTCTTCTTTCTCTTTCCTACTTTCTTTGTTTCATATAATTATCTTTAATCACTTTAAGTGATGGTACCAGTCCATTAGCTAATAATGTTCTGCTATAGCTTTAAAAATAAATGTATTCATCTTCTGGAACTTTTGTTTGAATATCAGAGATGAGTTTTGAATTGTAAGGGTTTACCGTCTCTGCCTGACTCCATTTTTAAGAGTCCAGTGGGTCCTATAGAATAGGTTCCTGAAACATACAAGTACCATATTTCACAAAGTATCCCTGGACATCCAGGTCTTATGTCCTAATATAATTCTACCTCCCAAATGTAATTGTACCTCCCCTAGTCTGCCTACTGCTTTAACCTGAGCCCCGTGAACAGGTGTGGTGAACCCAGGGACCTGGCATAAGCAGGCAGTGTTGACGATCCCTACCATGGATGATACTGGCTGTGGCTCGGACTCGGTACCCTGTAGGGATCCCACCTTACTCTTAATGGCCACGCCACTGCTCCTGTCTGACATTCCTACATTTTTTGTATTCATGCACGACTGTCCGGAGGCCCACCCAACCACCGCCTGAAGAAGCAACGATAACCAAGTAATTTCTTGAGACAAATATGCCCCGAATAAGACTCTCCTGAACTTTCCTTCACCATGCTGAAAAGTGCTGTCTCGTGGTCCACTCCAATCGTTACAATCATTACATCATATTCCCAAGTTACAGGACTAGATATGCAAGGATCCCGCCATCAATGTTGGAGTTCCGCTCTTCCAATGCAGAGGGGCGACGAAACATTGCAGTACAGACTCTCATTGATCGGATGTGAAGTCTCAAAGGCACCAGGACTGTCTCAAGTCTACCGTGATGGGGTTTCAGCGTGTTCAAGCTGCAGTGGTGGTGGGGGAAGGGTCTGGGTTTCTGGGCCGTTGTGGGTGGGTACAAGATCATTGAAGGAGGACATAAGTTCAATAATTAACTTGAGGGGGTACTGTAGTGGATATTTTGAACATTTCATATTTATACCATGGAGCTTATATGTTTTTACGGGAATGTTTATATTTTTGTGATATGATAAATTGAATGGACTTCCTTATCTTATCTGGTCTTCTGGGAACCAGGGAATGGTTTCAGATGTTAATTAGATGTGTCAAAATGTCCTCTTGTGTTCTAAAGAGTGTGGGTAGACTATACGGCCCCACCCACCAGGGGTCCTGTGAATGCTAATGTAGGAAATGGTTCAACTAAGCATCAAAGAAACACACCTTAGTCTTGAAGGCACCAAGGTTTTTAGATTTGGGCATGCTCGGCAAAATGGCTTAAGATTTAACCAACCAGGATCTGAGGGAACTTTGAACCAATGAATATCTAGGCTTGAGGTTCAACCAATCAGTTTGTAAGGCAACTTTAAACCAATGAGGCCACAGGGATTTTGAAACCTGGATGGGGAGGGGGGAGTAGGGACAGGGGGGTATAAATCAGTCAGGCAGACCGATGGTTAATCCTCTTAGAATGATGACCTGAACAAGACATGGTGACGTAGTATTCTCTCCCTTTCTCTCTCTCCCTTTCTCTCTCTCTCTCTCCCCCTTTCTCTATCTCCCTTTCTCTCTCTCTCTCTCTATCTCCTCTTATTTTTCTACAACTTGTCCTGATATACTGCTGTGTCCATTATAGCCATATTCTTATTGGTATTATTGTGTATCATTTATGTTATAGCAATATTCCTATTTGTATTATTGTGTATCATCGGTATCATCTTGGTTTTAAAGGTGGTATCATTTATGGTATAGTCACGAATATCGGATTAATACAAGTTTCTTTTCTTTATAAATAAATGTAATTGTTTTCTCTTTTTGCACCACTATCATTTGATTTAATTTTATATAGACAAAAGGTTTTAATCACTTATTTTAATTATTTAGGTGAGGTACATATATTTCCATAACAGAAGTAAGTGTCATTTTCATTTTTAACTATAACCGTGTACAAAAATAAATAAATTCCCCTCTTCTTCCCTTATACACGCCACTGCGCTTCGGGAGCGAGTCTGCTAAATCAGACCAAAACACCTTACTAGCTGCTACAGTAGGTGCCGCCGATATTGTGTTTCTATCGCGCTCCCATCGCCGAGATTCTCTGCGACAGGAGTGCCGAGATGTCGGCAGCAGGGTGGCGACACGTGTCGCGCTCGCTGCAATGACGAGGAGACGCGACACTGTATTGAGCGGGGATCCGACGCGGATTCCCGCCAATACCAGGCACTGCGTTTGGTATGAATCCTGAGCGGGAACTCCACGCCAATTTTTAAAGAAAAAAACGGCGTGGGTTCCCCCTCCAGGGGCATACCAGGCCCTTGGGTCTGGTCTGGATTTGAAGGGGAACCCTACGCCGAAAAAAAGGCGTGGGGGTCCCCCTCAGGATCCAAACCAGACCCTTATCCGAGCACGCAACCTGGCAGGCCGCAGGGGAAGAGGGGGGGACGATAGCGGCCCCCCCTCCCTCCTGAACCGTACCAGGCCACATGCCCTCAACATGGGGGGTTTGGTGCTCTGGGGCAGGGGGGCGACCTGCGGCCCCCCCACCCCAGAGCACCCTGCCCCCATGTTGATGAGGACAGGGCCTCTTCCCGACAACCCTGGCCGTTGGTTGTCGGGTCTGCGGGCGGGGGGCTTATCGGAATCCGGGAGCCCCCTTTAATAAGGGGGCCCCCAGATACCGGCCCCCCCACCCTATGTGAATGAGTATGGGGTACATCGTACCCCTACCCATTCACCTGGTGGAAAATAAATGGAAATAAAAACACAACACAGTTTTTAAAAGTATTTTATTGCACCGCTCCGGAGGTCTTCTTCCGACTTCGGGGGTCTCCGGTGTCGTCGCCGCATTCTCCGGTTCTTTCTTCTGCCGGGCCTCCGCTAACTTCTTTTTAGCTCTTTTGCTAACGGAGTCCCGGTCTTCTCCGTCGTCTTCTTCTTCTTCTCCCGCTCTCCGGTTCTTCTCCCGCTCTCCGGTGTCGTCGCCGCGTTCTTCGGTTCTTTCTTCCGCCGGGCCTCCGCCAACTTCTTTTTAGCTCTTTTGCTAGCAGAGGCCCGGTCTTCTCCGTCGTCGCCGTCGGCGTCTTCTTCCCTCTTCTCCTCCTCGATGTTGACTCGTCGCTTCCTCTCGCAGTAATGGTAAATCTTCGGTCCGCAGAGATTAATCTTTTCTTCACATGACGTCACAGTCACATGCTCCGGGGCACATGTGCCCCGGAGCATGTGACTGTGACGTCATGTGCACATGTGCCCCGGAGCATGTGACTGTGACGTCATGTGAAGAATAGATTAATCTCTGCAGACCGAAGATTTACCATTACTGCGAGAGGAAGCGACGAGTCAACATCGAGGAGGAGAAGAGGGAAGAAGACGCCGACGGCGACGACGGAGAAGACCGGGCCTCTGCTAGCAAAAGAGCTAAAAAGAAGTTAGCGGAGGCCCGGCGGAAGAAAGAACCGGAGAACGCGGCGACGACACCGGAGAGCGGGAGAAGAATCGGAGAGCGGGAGAAGAAGAAGACGACGACGGAGAAGACCGGGCCTCCGTTAGCAAAAGAGCTAAAAAGAAGTTAGCGGAGGCCCGGCAGAAGAAAGAACTGGAGAACGCGGCGACGACACCGGAGACCCCCGAAGTCGGAAGAAGACCTCCGGAGCAGTGCAATAAAATACTTTTAAAAACTGTGTTGTGTTTTTATTTCCATTTATTTTCCACCAGGTGAATGGGTAGGGGTACGATGTACCCCATACTCATTCACATAGGGTGGGGGGGCCGGTATCTGGGGGCCCCCTTATTAAAGGGGGCTCCCGGATTCCGATAAGCCCCCCGCCCGCAGACCCCGACAACCAACGGCCAGGGTTGTCGGGAAGAGGCCCTGTCCTCATCAACATGGGGGCAGGGTGCTCTGGGGTGGGGGGGCCGCAGGTCGCCCCCTGCCCCAGAGCACCAAACCCCCCATGTTGAGGGCATGTGGCCTGGTATGGTTCAGGAGGGAGGGGGGGCTGCTATCGTCCCCCCCTCTTCCCCTGCGGCCTGCCAGGTTGCGTGCTCAGGTAAGGGTCTGGTTTGGATCTTGAGGGGGACCCCCACGCCATTTTTTCGGCGTAGGGTTCCCCTTCAAATCCAGACCAGACCCAAGGGCCTGGTATGCCCCTGGAGGGGGAACCCACGCTGGTTTTTTCTTTAAAAATTGGCGTGGAGTTCCCGCTCAGGATTCATACCAAACGCAGTGCCTGGTATTGGCGGGAATCCGCGTCGGATCCCCGCCTATCGGCAATGCGTGTCGCTCATCGTGAAAGGAACATTTTTTCCTTTCCCGATGACGAGACAGCTCGGCACTGGCTCTCGCGACGGAGCTCATAGGGTGTCAATATCGCCGCTAGAAGCGGCGATATTGACACAATATCGGCGGCACCTACTGTACTTTACAAAAACATACAATGAAAAATACATTTGAATAACCAAAATTAGTAGCGCTTTGTGTATCACAACACAGATCTAAATATTAAAAATTCTATATATCCTATATAAATGTGTACATATATGTGAAAATTATATATAAATGTGAAAATGTATATATATAAACATATACTCTTGAAAATATATGTGCATACAAAAAATGCATTAATTAGTGTCCATAGCTTTCCAATGGTGTTTTCAAACCAATTGCTGTGAAAAATATTTTAACCACTTCCCGCCCAGTCAATAGTGAATTGACGTCCGGGAAGTGGTTGCATTATCGATACTGGACGTCATATGACGTCCTGCAGGATAATGCCTTGCGCGCGCCCGCGGGGGCGCGCAGCGCGGTGATCGGGGACGGCATGTGTCCCTCGGACACAGCGCTTCCCCGATCACGGTAAACAGCCAATTTCATTGGCTGTTTACCATGTGATCGGCTGTGTCAAAGTCACAGCCGATCACCTGTCAAAACAAACTCGGCGGCGCGCTCCGTGCGCGCCGCCACAGGCTTGCAGAGCGGGGATCGGGGAAGGCGAGTGTCCCTTGGACACAGCGCGTCCCCGATCAGAGTAAACAGCCAATGAATTGGCTGTTTACCACGTGACCGGCTGTGTCCAATCACAGCCGGTCACAAATGTAAACAAACTCCACAGGAGTTACTACCTGATCCCTGCTCTCTCCTCACACACCGATCTGTGAGGAGAGAGAAGAGATCAGTAAGTTAGCTCAGTGTAGTTTGTCTACATAAGTTTACAGTGCACAACACGCCCCCCCCCATAAAGAGGACCTGTCACACAGCCCAGCACATCAATCAGCCCAGCCAATCAGCCCATCTGTCAATCAGCCCATCTGTCAATCAATCAGCCCATCTGTCAATCAATCAGCCCATCTGTCAATCAATCACCCCATCTGTCAATCAATCACCCCATCTGTCAATCAGCCCATCTGTCAATCAATCAATCAGCCCATCTGTCAATCAATCAATCAGCCCATCTGTCAATCAATCAGCCCATCTGTCAATCATCTGTCACAGGCCCACCTCCATCGGTACCGCCATTGGCACCGCCACACAGGCTACCAGTACCGCCATCGGTACCAGTACCATCACCAGTACCGCCACCAGGCCCAGCATCTATACTGCCACACAGGCCCGCTACCAGTATCACCACTAGTGCCGCCATCGGTACCACCACCAGTACCACCACCCGTACCACCATCGGTAGTGCCACCACCACCTGTACCACCACCTGTACCGCCATCGGTACCATCACCACCCGTACCGCCATTGGTACCACCTGTACCGCCATCGGTACCACCACCACCTGTACCGCCATCGCTGCCACCACCACCCGTACCGCCACCTGTACCGCCATCGGTACCGCCGCCACCACCACCACCCGTACCGCCATCGGTAACACCACCACCACCCATACCGCCATCGGTACCACCACACAGGCCCACCACCAATACCTCCATCGGTACTACCACACAGACCGCCACCACTACCACCAGCAGTACCATTACACAGGCCCGCCAATAAGCACTGCCATAATGTCCCAAAGGGTTTACACACCTGAGGAGGCATATGCCATTCTTGCCATGTCGGATGATGAGAGCAGCGGGGAGCTCCCATTATCCGATTCTGGTTCGGAATACGAGCCAGTGGAGGATAGTGGCTCAGAGTCCGAGTCCCCGGAGGAAACCGTCCCTCCCAAAAGAATGCGATCGGCACCAAGATCAGCACCAAGATCAGCACCAAGATCAGGAGAACTGCCCACCACCAGCAGCGCCATACCCCAGGTAGAGGAGCCCAGTACAAACAATGGAAATGCACGCCCAACCCGAAGAATCCAGCCCCAATCCTACCTTCCCGATGCCCTGGCAAACCCCTTATGGTTGCCTGCCAACTCAGGATCCGCTATCATCCCCCCTTTCACCGCACAGCCAGGTGTGCAGCCCGACACTACAAATTTTTCTAAATTTGATTATTTTTGTTTATTTTTCCCACAAGATTTGCTGCAGAATATAGTGGATCAAACGAATCTGTATGCATCCCAATTTATTGCTGCCAACCCCGATTCTTCCTACGCCCGCATGTTCCAGTGGCGGCGTCTAACATTGGAGGAATTTAAATTATTTTTGGGCCTTATGTTCAATATGGGGCTTACAAAAAAGAACGAAGTCCATTCATATTGGTCCAAACGCCCCATCCAACACATGCCCATATATTCCGCTGTCAGGTCCAGGAAAAGATACGACATGATTATGCGCTTTCTCCACTTCAATGACAATTCACAGTGCCCTCCCCGAGATCATCCCAACTACGACAAATTGTACAAGATACGCCCCCTAATCAATGCCTTTTCCCAGCGATTTGAAGAAGTTTTCATCCCAGACCAAAAAATTTGCGTGGACGAGTCCCTCGTACATTTCACCGGCCGACTGCAGTTCAAGCAGTACATACCAAGCAAGAGAGCCAGGTATGGGTTAAAATTAAATAAATTATGTGATCGAGCCACTGGATACGTCTGCAAATTCAGGATCTACGAAGGCAAAGACTCCCAGCTCCAGCCCCGTGATTGCCCCACATATATTGGAACCAGTGGGAAAATTGTCTGGGAGTTGGCATACCCCCTGTTCGGAAAAGGTTACCATTTATATGTTGATAATTATTATACCAGCCTGCCCCTTTTTCGCCACCTTTACAGTAAACAAACCCCGGCCTGCGGTACCTTAAAAAAAAAACGGAAGGGATTCCCACAAAATTTATTGACAAAAAAATTGCGACCTGGAGAATCGGCATCCATGAGGAACGAGGAGGTGTTGGCCATGAAGTGGAGGGACAAGAAAGATGTCCACATCCTCTCTACGATCCACAATGACACCATGGTGGAGATCCCAAGAAGACGCGGCTCCATTGTAAAGCCCGAATGTGTCCACGACTACAATTTGTACATGGGGGGGTGGATTTAAACGACCAGATGCTACAGCCCTACTTATCAACCAGAAAGTCCCGTTATTGGCACAAAAAAGTTGCGTTTCACCTGTTTCACATGGCCCTTTTTAATTCGTTTGTTTGCTACCAAAAAGCAACTCAAAATCACCGACTCCACTACCTCCAATATATCGAAGATATCATCGATGCCCTCATTTACCAACAAGATCCCGCCCCAGGAAGCATTCGCTCTGATAGTGTGAGTCGGCTTCACGAGCGACACTATCCCTTTAGCATCCCCCCCACAGAATCTGGAAGAAGACGCCAAAAGAAATGCCGTGTATGCAGCAGAGGAGGAGTAAGAAGAGACACCAGCTATTATTGTCCCGATTGTCCCTCCCAACCTGGCCTGTGCATCGGAAATTGCTTCAAAAATTATCATACATCCATTAGTTCCCCTTATTATTAACAGACTGCCATTTCCCTATTTGCCTGCTACCATGTTACTAACTACCTTCCATGTTAATTAACTGACCCTGGCCTGTTTACCGACGATGTCTTTGCTTGCCGATTTAAACCACGTTTCTGACCTCCACGTGCACCAACCTCAGCCTGTTTACCGACGATGCCTCTGCCTGCCGATTTAAACCACGTTTCTGACTTCCACGTGTACCGACCTTGGCCTGTTAACCACTTGACAACTGGGCACTTAAACCCCCTTCCTAACCAGACGAATTTTCAGCTTTCGGTGCTCTCACATTTTGAATGACAATTACTCAGTCATACAACACTGTACCCATATGAAATTTTTGTCCTTTTTTTCACACAAATAGAGCTTTCTTTTGGTGGTATTTAATCACTGTTGGGTTTTTTATTTTTTGCGCTATAAGAGAAAAAAGACTGAAAATTTTGTTTAAAAATGCATTTTTCTTTGTTTCCGTTATAAAATTTTGCAAATTAGTATTTTTTCTTCATACATTTTGGCCAAAATTTATACTGCTACATATCTTTGGTAAAAATAAGTACAAATTGGTGCATATTTTTTGGTCTTTGTGAAAGTTCTAGAGTCCACAAGCTATGGTGCCAATATCTGAAAATTGATCACACCTGAAGTACTGACGGCCTATCTCATTTCTTGAGACCCTAACATGCCAGAAAAGTACAAATAACCCCCAAATGACCCCTTTTTGGAAAGAAGACATTCCAAGGTATTTAGAAAGAGTCATTGTGAGTTTTTTGAAGTTGTCATTTTTTCCCATAATTCTTTGCAAAAATCAAGATTTTTTTTTCTTTTTTTTTTTTTTCCACAAAATTGTCATATTAGCAGGTTATTTCTCACACACAGCATATGCATACCACAAATTACACCCCAAAACACATTCTGCTATTCCTCCCGAGTATGGCGATACCACATGTGTGAGACTTTTACACAGCGTGGCCACATAGAGAGGCCCAACATGCAGGGAGCACCTTCAGGCGTTCTGGAGAACCCAGGCCAATTCTGACATTTCTCTCCTACATGTAAAAATCATCATTTATTTGCTATAAAATTACATAGAACCCCAAAACATTATATATGTTTTTTTAGCAAAGACCTTAAAGAATATAATGGTGGTCATTGCAACTTTTTATCTTGCACGGTATTTGCGCAGAATTTTTCTAACGCGTTTTTTACGGAAAAAAACTGTTTTGTGCCTAAAAGAAAAAAAAAAAACAGTAAAGTTAGCCCAATGTTTTTGCATAATGTGAAAGATGAAGTTACGCCGAGTAAATAGATACCTAACATGTCACCCTTCAAAATTGCACACGCTCGTGGAATGGCGCCAAACTTCGCTACTTAAAAATCCCCATAGGCAACGCTTTAAATATTTTTACTGGTTATATGTTTTGAGTTACAGAGGAGGTCTAGGGCCAAAATTATTGCTCTCGCTCTAACGTTCGCAACGATACCTCACGTGTGTGGTTTGAACACCGTTTTCATATGTGGGCGGGGCTTACGCATGCGTTCACTTCTGCATGCGAGCTCGCGGGGGCAGGGGCGCTTTAAAAAAATAGGATTTTTATAACAGCTTACCTGTAAAATCCTTTTCTTGGAGTACATCACGGGACACAGAGCGACATAGTCATTACTAATGGGTTATATAGTTACCGTCAGGTGCTGGCACTGGCAACTTCCAAAACCGGAAGTACCCTCCCCTATATAAGCCCCTCCCATCCGGGAGCACCTCAGTTTTGTAGCAAAGCAATAAGTGTCCCCAAAGAGGGGCGGGAGCTCTGTGTCCCGTGATGTACTCCAAGAAAAGGATTTTACAGGTAAGCTGTTATAAAAATCCTATTTTCTTTCTCGTACATCACGGGACACAGAGCGACATAGTCATTACTAATGGGATGTCCTAAAGCAATGCCAAATGAGGGGGGGGATACACCATATATAAGCTGAGCGCTATCAGACATGAGGATCTTTTGCGGCCTGCAACACACTGCGCCCAAAGGCGACATCCTCCTGACTTCTAACGTCCACCTGGTAGAACCTAGTAAACGTGTGTACCGAAGACCATGTTGCGGCCTTACAGATTTGAGCCAGGGAGGCCTGGTGATGCACTGCCCATGAAGTTCCAACTGCTCTCGTGGAGTGCGCCCTAACTTTGAACGGAGGCGGTCTACTTCTCAAGCTATAGGCTTGTATTATGACCTGTCGAATCCACTTGGCTAAAGTAGATTTTGACGCTGCCTGACCCTTTCTGGTGCCTTCCGGCAGAATAAACAAAGTATCCGTTCTGCGAATCTGAGCAGTGGCCTTTAGATAAGCTTTAACTGCTCTTACTACATCCAAAGAATGCAATAACTTTTCCTCTACCGAAGTAGGCTTGGGGAAAAAAGAAGGAAGAACCACATCTTGGTTCAAATGAAAACTCGATACCACCTTAGGAAGAAAGGCTGGATGAGGACGTAACACTACTCTGTCCTTATGGATAACCAGATATGGCTCCTTACAGGACATAGCTGCTAATTCCGATACTCTTTTAGCCGAACAAATGGCTACTAGAAAAATCAATTTCCTGGTGAGAAGCACTAAGGAAATATGCTGTAATGGTTCAAATGGTTGTTTCTGTAGAACCGACAGAACCAAGTTTAGATCCCATGGACATATGGGAATATTAACCGGAGGACTAATACGCATCACTCCTTGTATAAAGGCTTTGACTAGTGAATGCGAAGCCAAGGGCCTTTGAAAAAATATTGACAAGGCCGAAATCTGACCCTTGATAGTACTCAAGGCAAGCTTCCTATCTACAGCCCATTGTAGGAAGTCCAGAATCCTACCTATTACGTATTTACGTGGATGCCATTTCTTGGCTTCACACCAGGCGATGTACGCCTTCCAGATTCTATAGTAGATCTGCCTGGATACCGGCTTCCTGACATTGATCATGGTAGATACCACAGCATTAGAGAGCCCTCTCTTTTTTAGAATGTGGGCTTCAATAGCCAGGCCGTCAAACCTAGGGCTGGTAAGGAAGGGTGGTATATCGGTCCCTGCGAAAGCAGGTCCGGACGATGTGGGAGGGTCCAAGGACTCCCCACAGACATTTTTACAATCTCCGCGTACCATGCTCTTCGGGGCCACGCTGGAGCCACCAGAATCACTGGTTTCTTTTCTACCCTGATTCTGCGGAGTAATCGAGGTAACAATTGTGGCGGTGGGAATGCATATATCAGCTTGAACTGATCCCAAGGGAACACTAGGGCATCCGAGCCGCACGCTAGGGGATCCCTTGCCCAAGAGACAAACCTGTCCACTTTTGTGTTGAATCTGGATGCTAGCATATCTACATCCGGTGTTCCCCACCGCTGACATATTGTCCGGAAAACCTCGGGATGAAGGGACCATTCCCCTGGGCATAATTGTTGGCGACTTAGAAAGTCCGCCTTCCAATTCTCCACCCCTGGAATGAATACCGCAGATATGGCTGGGACATATCTTTCTGCCCATCTCAGGATGTAATTTACTTCCCTTTGGGCTGCACGACTCCTGGTGCCCCCCTGACGATTGATATATGCCACTGCTGTGGCATTGTCTGACTGAACTCTGACAGGGGACCCTTGGAGTTTGGATGTCCATGCTACTAGGGCATACCGGGCTGCTCGTATCTCTAAGAGATTGATGGGCAGGGCCTTTTCCGCATCCGACCATCTGCCCTGGAGAGACCATTGCTCCAGTACTGCTCCCCAGCCTATAAGGCTGGCATCTGTAGTGACCACCTTCCAGGAAATCGGACTGAAGGATTTCCCTCTTTCCAGATTCTGGGGAACCAACCACCAGCGGAGGCTCCTGCGAACGGAAGGGGACAAGGACATTGGTAAGTCCAGAGCCTGAACTTTTTTGTTCCAGGCTGACAGTATGGCCCTTTGCAACTTCCTTGAATGGAATTGACCGTAGGGTACTGCTTCGAATGATGCCACCATTTTTCCCAGCAGCCTCATGCACAGGCGTATGGATGGCTGTCTTTTTGAACCCACTAAGTGGATCAAATCTCTCAAAGACGACCCCTTTTCTTGAGGCAAGAAAATCTTTCTCTGGTCTGAATCCAGCCTTAGCCCCAAGTATTCCAGACTTTTGACTGGTTTTAGGGCTGACTTGTCTCGGTTGATAATCCAGCCGTGATATTCCAGATACTTGATTGTCTCGTGAACAACCACTTCTAGTTTTTCCACTGAGTGGTCTATCAGCAACAAGTCATCCAGATATGCCATTATCGTTACACCTCGTGTTCTTAGATTGGCCAATAATGGGGCCAGAATTTTTGTGAACACTCTTGGTGCTGTGGCCAGACCGAAGGGTAAGGCTCTGAACTGAAAATGGCGCCCTTCTACCGCAAAGCGTAGAAATTTTTGGTGGGCTGGAAAGATGGGGATGTGCAAATAAGCATCTTTGATGTCGATCGAGGCTAACCATTCCTCCCCTTGTAGGGCAGTGGCTACCGATCGGATCGACTCCATCCGGAAAGTCCTGATATGTAGGAATTTGTTTAGCCCTTTTAGATTTAATATGGGCCTCACGTCCCCGTTTGGCTTCGGAACTGTAAAGAGGTTTGAGTAAAACCCGAACCCCCATTCTTCCAGGGGAACCTCTATAATTACTGCTTGAAGCAATAATTGTTCCAGTGCCAACAGGAGGGATCCTCTCTTCTGGGGATCCCTTGGCACGTTTGACCTTATAAAGCGGGAAGGAGGGGAGTTTTTTAACTCCAATTTGTATCCCAGATTTACTGCGGAGAGCACCCATCTGTTTCGGATCGTGTCCCGCCAGGTTTCTGTGAACAACTGAAGTCTTCCCCCCACCCGATTGGGTGGGGGCAACCCTTCATGCATTTGACTTTGGGGGAGGTTTTGTACCTCTCCTGCTCCAGGGCTTCTTGTTACCCTGCAACTGTCCCTGATTTTTACCTCCGGGATTTGACCGGGGAGGCCGTCGGAACTGTTTCACAGCCGATGTCCTAGGGACTGGAGAAGCCGGCCTCTTAAAGGAGGGACCTCTAACTCTATTTTTAACCGGCAAAAGTGTACTTTTACCGCTGGAAATTCTCTGGATATACTTGTCCAGGTCTTCCCCGAATAAGCGCTCCCCATGAAATGGGAAGCTGACCAGCAATTTTTTACAGGGAGCTTCAGCAGACCAGTTTTTGAGCCATAGAAGCCTGCGCATATGTACTACAGACAGCGTAAGGCGGGAGGCCTGATGGATTGAATCCTTTATAGCGTCCACCGCAAAGCATAAGGCTCTAGGTAGATCAGCTAGGGCAAGAGCCTGCTGATCCGGCAAGTCTCTTAAGACCTGTTTCAACTGATCCTTCACTGCTTGGCAGACCCCTATAGCTGCCACTGCTGGTTGTGTCACCAATCCTGCTGTAGAAAAAGCAGATTTCAATAATGACTCCAATTTTTTATCTATTGGGTCCTTGAACATTTGGACATTTTCCACCGGACATGTCAGTGATTTATTCACACAAGAGATGGCTGCGTCCACTGTAGGGACCTTCCATTTTCTGATGAACCTATCCTCCATGGGATAGACCACCGGAAATCTCTTGGGGGGAGTAAATATTTTGTCAGGATGCTCCCAATCCTGGTAAATGAGCCCCTCCAGTAAAGGATGGATCGGAAAGGAACAAACAGTCTGGGGAGCTTTTAGCAACCCCAACGAGGAGACAGAAGTGGAGGATGGCTCCGCAAGTGGCATTTTAAATGCTGATCGGACCATATTAGTCAGGGACTGAACCCATAACCTCTCAGCATGTGATGCTGAGAACGGCTCTTCCACTGTTGATTCCTCTACAACCGAATCAACCTCATCCTGATCCCCCTCAGGTAGGTCGACCTCTGTATGGGACTGTTGCTCTGTTAACAGGCACTCTGAGGGAGGAGACGGAGATCGAGCGCTTTTCTCCTGTGACAGGGAAGCAGCGATTAATGCTGACAATCTCTCTTCCAGTCCTCCCAGAGCTGAGGAAAAAACCTCCTCTGTTACATACACAGGAGCAGGTGAACTGAGGACAGCCACAGTACCAGGTACTCCTGGGGGTGCCCTACGGTCACTAACCTCTGATTCTTCAGGGGAGACTGGTGCAGCCAAAGCATGCCCAAAATCCTCAGAGCCCGATGGAGACCCCCTATTCCTCCTGGAATTTCTAGTCCCGGAGTTTTTAGACGGCATATTCCTAAGCCACAAAGCTGAGGTATTCCAGCCGAAATACACCAGTTACTGATAATAGTCTAGCATAAATGCTGCTATAATAAACAGTTGGTGTCTACTAATGTGCCTTTCTAGGGGATGCCTGTATCAACCGCTTGCTGTATGCCTTTAAATGTTGCCAGCTCTGTCTCTGTACTTCATAGCCAGCTTACTACAATATTGTGGCTTTTTAAAACCTGCTGGGACGCCCGCACATGCGCAGAAGCGCTGCGGCGCGCACAGAGCGTCATCCCCCAGGCTCCGCCCCCTTTCCCGGCTCACCTCTATATATAGAGGCGCGTGCACGCGCACGCGCGCGGCCACGTGCGCCCTCGGCGCTAATTTCAAACATGGAAACCAGGGACAGGAGCCAGGGCCCCTCTTTGCCGCAGGCCGGGGGATGGACGAGCACTGCAACATGGCAGAGGAAGCAGTTTCCTATAGGAGAACTCACCAACTGCCTGGACTTTGCTCTCTGAGAAGAAACTAGTCCACATGACAAGAAAACATTCCACAGCGGCCTCTAGTGGACAAACACAGGTACCGCAGTCTAATATACTAAATATATATAAAAAAACATTTTTTTTTTTTTTTTTTTCTTGACCACCATTAAAAATTATTACATTTTTTTTTTTAGTAGTTACAGGCATGCACAGAATCTTGCGGGAATACCATTAGGTAACAGACAGAAAGACAAATTAGGCTTGGGGGTCCCCCAATAGAACCAAGTTCCTGGGGGCCCCCACTTACCTGTTCCTCGCCGCAGGACTTTGTTTGGTCCACAAAAGCCCAAACTTCACCTATCACGGCAGGCATTGTAATCAAACCTTCAGGGACCGGGTTCCCAAGGATTCCACTCCCCTGGACCTGTATAGCACCCTGCACAGAAAACATCTTGGTCGTGGGTATGACCAGAGCTCTGGATCCCAGGGTCCAGCTCTCCTAAGAGAAGCATTACAGGCAGAACCTTGCTCTTCTCTTTGCAAGGCCCGGGTACCGACCGTTTAGCTATGAAGCTTTTTTGGTCGGATCCGGAATAGCTTACTGAGGCCCAAAAGAACCTGAACGCAAGCTCAGTGAAAAACACATGTTTCTTCTTGGCCAACACCTTAGACACTGGCAAAAAACTGAGGTGCTCCCGGATGGGAGGGGCTTATATAGGGGAGGGTACTTCCGGTTTTGGAAGTTGCCAGTGCCAGCACCTGACGGTAACTATATAACCCATTAGTAATGACTATGTCGCTCTGTGTCCCGTGATGTACGAGAAAGAAATATATATATATATTTTATTGTTCATTTTACTTTATTTATTTTAGTTTGACATGTTTTTCCGCCCCAAATTTTTTTTTGATCACTTTTATTCCTATTACAAGGAATGTAAACATCCCTTGTAATAGGAATATGGCATGACAGGTCCTCTTTACAGTGAGATATGGGGTCAATAAGACCCCACATCTCACCTCTAGGCTGGGAAGCCTGAAAAAACAAAAACAAAAAAAAAAAACAATCCTGGCTTTGATCGTAGCGGTGAGTCGGTAGAAGCACCGGAGGGCAGCGGGAGGGGGCATCCCCTCTCACCTTCCGTAAGAGCGATCAAGCGGTGGAACAGCCGCTATGATTGTTCTTATGGTGCAGGGAATCGCCAGCTGAAAAAGCGAATATCTGAATGATGCCTGTAGCTGCTCCCATCATTCAGATATCTCCGCACAAAGTCAAGGACGTCATATGACGGCCGGCGGGCGGGAAGTGGTTATTGCAGAGTATTGCCGGGTATTGAGGAGTATTGCCGGGTATTGAGGAGTATTGCCGGGTATTGAGGAGTATTGCCGGGTATTGCGGAGTATTGCCGGGTATTGGCGTGTATTGCCGGGTATTGCCGGGTATTGAGGAGTATTGCAGGGTATTGAGGAGTATTGCAGGGTATTGTGGAGTATTGCAGGGTATTGTGGAGTATTGCAGGGTATTGTGGAGTATTGCCGGGTATTGTGGAGTATTGCCGGGTATTGTGGAGTATTGCCGGGTATTGTGGAGTATTGCCGGGTATTGAGGAGTATTGCGGAGTATGGCAGGGTATTGCGGAATATGGCAGAGTATGGGCAGGGTATTGCACAGTATGGGCAGGGTATTGCACAGGGTATTGCACAGGGTATTGCACAGGGTATTGCACAGGGTATTGCACAGGGTATTGCAGAGTATGGGCAGAGTATGGGCAGAGTATGGGCAGAGTATGGGCAGGGTATTGCACAGGGTATTGCAGAGTATTGCACAGGGTATTGCACAGGGTATTGCAGAGTATTGCACAGGGTATTGCAGAGAATTGCACAGGGTATTGCAGAGTATTGCACAGGGTGTATTGCAGAGTATTTCACAGGGTGTATTGCAGAGTATTTCACAGGGTGTATTGCAGAGTATTGCACAGGGTGTATTGCAGAGTATTGGCAGAGTATTGCACAGGGATGGCTGAGCAGGGATGGATGGATTGCTGGATCTGTGACTGCAATTGTCACAGATCCAGCCCACAGCTGACATGGGGGAGGGAGCGGACATGATCCGCTCCTTCCCCTCTCCTCTCACACTGTACCGATCGGTACAGAGAGGGGAGGGAGGAACCGGTGTCATCACATGACGCCGGTCTGTTTACAAGTGATCGCTCCGTCATTTGACGGAGCGATCACGTGGTAAACGGCCGCGATTAGCGGCCATCTACCGTGATCCGTGATGCGCCGGGTCTTCCGGACCCGGCGGTCACGGTCATATCCTGGAGCGCGCCCCAGGGGGCGCGCGGGAGCAAGATTCTGTGAGGACGTCCCTAGGACGTCCACTCAGGATAACTCGACCGCGCTGTGGACGTCTTTTGTACATGGCGCGGTCGGGAAGTGGTTAATCGACCATGTTTTTGCCTGCCACGTGGACTGATCTTTTGGCCATCTACTTTTAGTACACAGGGGTCTCACATATGTGAGGGGCTTCAGAATAGCGTTCTGAGTAGAGAAAACCAGTTTTTCGTTTTCTGTGCTCCAAGAACAGGGTCTGGTTGCCCGGAGGCTTCAAAGTGATTTGGGTGGGAGAAGCCTCTACCCCTGTCCCCCTGGCCCTAAGCTTGATGGTCCTTCCTGCTGCCTGGACCAATAATTTGGCTGTGCTGACCATATTACTGCCTGTAATGACCCATGACATTATGGACCATGTTTCTTCCTGCTGCTTGGACCAATACTTTGGCTGTGTTGACCATATATCTGCCTGCTGCCTCTACTGACTTTGGACAGCATTTCTGCTGGGACACCTCTGCCTGCTACCTGGACCTGTGCTTTGGCTGTGCTCTGGCTGTGCTGACAGTATCTCTGCCTGTGCGAACTATGGACAGTATTCCTGCCTGCTGCCTGGATGATTGCTTTTGCTGTCGCTGACCTCATCCCTGCCTGCTGCCTGGACCAATGCTCTCCTCTGTGGACCACTGCACTTCTAAAACCACAGGTAATCTTTTGTTATTTGGTATGTACCTGCTATGTGTTAGATATATGAAGGGCCTTCAAAAATGTGATCGGTAGTCAGAAAATGATATGTGCAATTAATGCTGCTAGAATGCCTGGAGGTGCTACTTGGATGTTGGGCCTCTGTATGTGGCCAGGCTGTGTAAAAGTCTCAAACGTGGTATCGCCATACTCAGGAGGAGTAGCAGAATGCATTTTGGGGTGTAATTTTTGCTATGTACATATTATGTGTTAGAAATATCTTATAAATTGACAACTTTGTGTAAAAAAAATGCATTTTAATTTTTTCTCCACATTTTCCAAAACCTTCTGGAAAAAAATGAACCGTTCAAAAGACTCATAATGCCTCATAGATTATACGTTGGGGTGTGTGCTTTCCAAAATGGGGTCATTTTGTGGAAAATTCTATTGTCCTGGTGCTCCAGGGCCTTCAAAATTGTAATAGGTGGTTGAGAAAGGATATGTGCGATTTATGCTTGTAGAACGCCTGAAAGTGCTACTTCAATGTTGGGCCTCTGTATATGGCCAGGCTGTGTAAAAGTCTCACACATGTAGTATCGCTATACTCAGGAGGAGTAGCAGAATGCATTTTGGGGTGTCATTTTTGCTATGTATATGCTATGCGTTAGAAATATCTTATAAATGGACAACTTTGTGTAAAAAAAAATGCATTTTCATTTTTTCTCCACATTTTCCAAAACCTTCTGGAAAAAAATGAACCGTTCAAAAGACTCATAATGCTTCATAGATTATACGTTGGGGTGTGTGCTTTCCAAAATGGGGTCATTTTGTGGAAAATTCCATTGTCCTGGTGCTCCAGGGCCTTCAAAAGTGTAATAGGTGGTTGAGAAAGGATATGTGCGATTTATGCTTGTAGAACGCCTGAAAGTGCTACTTCAATGTTGGGCCTCTGTATGTGGCCAGGCTGTGTAAAAGTCTCACACATGTGGTATCGCTACACTCAGGCCTCGTACACACGACCGATTTTCTCGTCGTAAAAAACACGTCGTTTTTTTCGACGAGATTCTTGTTAAGCTTGTCGATTTTCTCGTCAAGCTTTCTATGCGTACACACTGTCATTTCCCAATTTCCTCGTGGTTCTCTGCGCTCACGTCCAGCACGTACGACGGCACTATAAAGGGGAAGATCTTTTTTCTTGGCGCCACCCCTTGGGCTGCTTTTGCTGATCTCGTGTTACCGCGTGTGAAGTAAAAGTTTTGGAAGAGACGATTCGCGCTTTTCAGTCTTCGTGCTTTCAGTTCGTTTTAGCGTGACGAATGTGCTATTTCCATTACGAAGGCTTGTTTTACCAGAAGATGCGCTCCTGTCTCATACTTGATTCTGAGCATGCGCGCTTTTGGAAGAGTCGTAAAAGCATACACACGAACCATTTTCTCGTCACAAAACAGGCCGACGAGAAACACGACGAGGAAATCTGGACTCCTGACGAGAAAATAGAGAGCAGGTTCTCTATTTTCTCGTCGAGATTCTCGTCAAGTTTCTCGTCGTAAAACCATACACACGAACGTTTTTCTAGACAAAAAAACTCTCGCGGCACTTTTCTTGACTGTTTACGACGAGAAAATCGGTCGTGTGTACGAGGCCTCAGGAGGAGTAGCAGAATGTATTTTGGGGTGTAGTTGCAATTATGCATATGCTGTGTGAGAGAAAAAAAACTGTTAATATGACCAGTTTGTGTAAAAAAAAAAAAAAAAAAAAATTACATTTTCCCAAGAATTGTGGGAAAAAAATACAACTTCAAAAAACTCACCACGCCTCTTAGTAAATACCTTGGACTGTCTACTTTCCAAAAAGGGGTAATTTTGGGGTATTTGTACTTTCCTGGCTTGTTAGTGTCTCAAGAAATGAGATAGGCCTTCAGTACATCAGGCGTGATCAGATGTGATACATTTTCAGTGATTGCCACCATAGTTTGTAGACTCTATAACTTTCACAAAGACCAAATAATATACACTAATTTGGGTTCATTTTACCAAAGATATGTAGCAGTATACATTTTGGCACAAATTTATGAAGAAAAATTACTTACTTGCAAAATTTTACAATAGAAACTAAAAAAAAAGTTTTTTTTTTTTTTTAAATTGCTGTTTTTTTGCTTATATCGCAAAAAATAAAAAACCCAGTGGCGATTAAATACCACCAAAAGAAAGCTCTATTTGTGAGAAGAAAATGATAAAAATTTTGTTTGGATACAGTGTAGCATGACTAAGTAATTGGTCTGGGCGGGAAGGTGCATAAGTGCATGGTATTGAAGTGGTTAACCACTTAACGACCGCTCACTGTATATATACGTTGGCAGAATGGCACCGACAGGCACAATCACGTAGAGTGTACGTGATTGCCTTTGTATAGTTGGGGGGTCCAATCGGACCCCCCTCCTATACAGTGAGCGGTGGCTAAGTGTCCGGGAGCGTTCCGGGATGAGGGGGCAGCCATTCGTTTCTGGCCACCCCCTCGCGATCGCTCCCGGCGAATGGAAATGCCCCCTCTGTCTGTGTCAGACAGAGGGAGCAGGAGGAAGTGATGTCATCTCTGGTGCGGCGCTCACATATACCGAGCGCCGTAGAAGAGAAGACATCAGGTCAGTGCACACAACACTACACTGACACCAGGACACATAGGGACATAAATCGCCCCCCCAGATCACCCCAGATCACCCCCCAGATCACCCCCCCCAGCCCCCAGTCACAGTGTCACTGATTGCAGTGACCATTTATTTAGTGATCACTGCAATCAGTGACATTTGTGACTGTAAAAGTGTCACCAAAGTTTAGTCTTAGGTCCAGTGTAGCCCCCTAACCCCCCCTAATAAAGGTTTAACCCCCTGTTCACCCCCCAGATAACCCTTTCACCGCCTATCACCAATGTCGCTAAGCGATCATTTTTCTGATCGCTGTCTTAGCGTCAGTGATGCCGATCGGCAGCCAGTAATTTTTTTTAGGTTCGCCGCATGTTTTTATAGCGTCAGGTACCCCAATATATTATCTAATAAAGGTTTTACCCCCTTGATCGCCCCCCAGGTAACCCTTTCACCCCCTATCACCACTGTCACTAAGCGATCGTTTTTCTAAACGCTGTCTTAGTGTCTGTGATGCAGATCGGTAGCCGGTAATTTTTTTTAGGTTCGCCGCAGGTTTTTATAGCGTCAGGTACCCCAATATATTATCTAATAAAGGTTTAACCCCCTTGATCGCCCCCCAGGTAACCCTTTCACCCCCTATCACCACTGTCGCTAAGCAATTGTTTTTCTAAACGCTGTCTTAGTGTCGGTGATGCAGATCGGTAGCCAGTAATTTTTTTTAGGTTCACCGCATGTTTTTATAGCGTCAGGTACCCCAATATATTATCTAATAAAGGTTTAACCCCCTTGATCGCCCCCCAGGTAACCCTTTCACCCCCATCACCACTGTCGCTAAGCGATCGTTTTTCTAAACGCTGTCTTAGTGTCGGTGATGCAGATCGGTAGCTGGTAATTTTTTTTAGGTTCGCCGCAGGTTTTTATAGCGTCAGGTACCCCAATATATTATCTAATAAAGGTTTAACCCCCTTGATCGCCCCCCAGGTAACCCTTTCACCCCCATCACCACTGTCGCTAAGCGATCGTTTTTCTAAACGCTGTCTTAGTGTCGGTGATGCAGATCGGTAGCTGGTAATTTTTTTTAGGTTCGCCGCAGGTTTTTATAGCGTCAGGTACCCCCATATATTATCTAATAAAGGTTTTAAACCCCTGATTGCCCCTAGTTAACCCTTTCACCAGTGATCACCATATAAGTGTTACGGGTGACGCTGGTTAGTTAGTTTGCTTTTTATAGTGTCAGGGCACCCGCCGTGTATATAACCCAATAAAGGTTCAACCCCCTGATCGCCCGGCGGGTGATATCAATTAGGTTTTAGCGTCAGAGAGGGTCTGAGTCACACCCCAGGCAGCGTCAGGTTAGTGCCAGTAACGCTAACACCCACGCGTGAAGCATACACCCCCCTTAGTGGTATAGTATCTGAACAGATCAATATCTGATCTGATCAGATCTATACTAGTGTCCCCAGCAGTTTAGGGTTCCCAAAAACGCAGTTTTAGCGGGATCAGCCCAGATACCTGCTGGCACCTGCGTTTTGCCCCTCCGTCCAGCCCAGGCCACCCAAGTGCAGTATCCATCGATCACTGTCACTTACAAAACAAAAACACACATAACTGCAGCGTTCGCAGAGACAGGCCTGATCCCTGCGACTCCAGTGCTGTAGGAGGTGATTTCACCACCACAGTTAAAAAAAAAAAAGCAAATATGCCGAAGCATTGGGGCGGAGGAGCGATTTTGCTCCTAATGCCGCGTACATACGGTCGAAATTCCGACGGAGGCTTGCCCGTGGAAAAGTCCGACCATGTGTGTGCGGCATAACTTTTTTGCGGGAGGATGCCCCCATGCTTCGGCATATATAAATGGTGCGTGTATGCCCATCATTGGAAGTGGGTGGATGAAGGGCGGTATTCTAATGGTGGGCATACCCACCGATCAATCTCTTTTTTCGTTCAGCCAACTGGCTGCATGAAAAAAAAAGATTACAATACATGTCCAACAAGGACCAGCAACGTACTGGTATGTTGCTGGACTTTGAATGTTTATACCAGAATGATGCCTGCGGGTTTAGGTATCATCTTGGTATCATTCTTTTCAGCCTGCGGCCGGCTTTCATGTAAAAGCAATCCTAGCGGCTAATTAGCCTCTGGACTGCTTTTACAAGCAGTGGGAGGGAATGCCCGCCCCCCGGATATAAAAAGCGCCATTGGGAAATTGGGAAAGCATTTTATCACACCGATCTTGGTGTGGTCAGATGCTTTGAGGTCAGAGGAAAAATCTAGGGTCTAGAAGACCCCAGTTTTTTCAAAAAAAGAGTACCTGTCACTACCTATTGCTATCATAGGGGATATTTACATTCCCTGAGATAACAATAAAAATGATTTTAAAAAAAAATACTTGGAAGGAACAATTTAAAAATAAAATAAAAAAGCAAAATTAATAATAAAAAAAAAAAGAAAAAAAAAAAAGCACCCCTGTCCCGCCCTGCTCTTGCCCAATGGCGAACGCAAGCGTCGGTCTGGCGTCATATGTAAACAGCAATTGCACCATGCATGTGAGGTATCACCGCGAAGGTAAGATCGAGGGCAATCATTTTAGCAGTAGACCTCCTCTGTAAATCTACTGGGGTAACCTGTAAAAGCTTTTAAAGGCTTTTAAAAATGTATGTAGTTTGTCGCCAATGCGCGTTTGTGCGAAATTTTAAAGCATGTCGTGTTTGGTATCTATGTACTCGGCCTAAGATCATCTTTTTTATTTCATCAAACATTTGGGCAATATAGTGTGTTTTAGTGCATTAAAATTAAAAAAAGTGTATTTTTTAACCCAAAAAATGCGTTTGAAAAATCGCTGCGCAAATACTGTGTAGAAAAAAAAAATGCAACACCCACCATTTTAATCTGTAGGGCCTTTGCTTTAAAAATATATATAATGTTTGGGGGTTCAACATAATTTTCTTGCAAAAAAAAAAAAATGTTTTCATGTAAACAAAAAGTGTCAAAAAGGGCATTGTCTTCAAGTGGTTAGAAGAGTGGATGTAAGCTTCCTAATGTTGTGTATAAAATGCCAGAACAGTTCAAAACCCCCCCAAATGACCCCATTTTGGAAAGTAGACACCCCAAGCTATATACTGAGAGGCATGTCGAGTCCATGGAATATTTTATATGTTGACACAAGTTGCGGAAAAACGACAATTTTTTTTTTTTTTTTTTGCACAAAGTTGTCACTAAATGATATATTGCTCAAACATGCCATGGGCATATGTGGAATTACACCCCAAAATACATTCTGTTGCTTCTCCTGAGTACGGGGATACCACATGTGTGAGACTTTTTGGGAGCCTAGCCACGTACGGGACCCCAAAAACCAAGCACCGCCTTCAGGCTTTCTAAGGGTGTAAATTTTTGATTTCACTTCTCACTGCCTATCACAGTTTCGGAGGCCATGGAATGCCCAGATAGCACAAAACCCCCCCAAATGACCCCATTTTGGAAAGTAGACACCCCAAGCTATTTGCTGAGAGGTATTGTGAGTATTTTGCAGATCTCGCTTTTTGTCACAAAGTTTTGAAAATTGAAAAAAAAAAATATATATATATATATATATTTTCTTTCTTCATTTTCAAAAACAAATGAGAGCTGTAAAATACTCGCCATTCCTCTCAGCAAATAGCTTGGGGTGTCTATATTTCAAAATGGGGTCATTTGGGGGGGTTTTGTGCGATTTTGGAATTTTATGGCCTTCGAAACTGTGATAGGTAGTGAGGAGTGAAATCAAAAATTTGTGCCTAGAAATCCTGAAGGCGGTGCTTGGTTTTCGGGGTCCCGTACGCGGCTAGGCTCCTAAAAAGTCCCACACATGTGGTATCCCCGTACTCAGGAGAAGCAGAAAAATGTATTTTGGGGTGTAATTCCACATATAACCATGGCATGTGTGAGCAATATATCATTTAGTGACAACTTTTTGTAAGTTTTTTTTTTTTTTGTCATTATTCAATCACTTGGGACAAAAAAAAAATATATTCAATGGGCTCAACAGGCCTCTCAGCAATTTCCTTGGGGTGTCTACTTTCTAAAATGGGGTCATTTGGGGGGGTTTTGTGCTATTTTGGCATTTTATGGCCTTCAAAACTGTGATAGGTAGTGAGGAGTGAAATCAAAAATTTGCGCCCTTAGAAATCCTGAAGGCGGTGCTTGGTTTCCGGGGTCCCGTACGCGGCTAGGCTCCCAAAAAGTCCCACACATGTGGTATCCCCGTACTCAGGAGAAGCAGCAAAATGTATTTTGGGGTGAAATTCCACATATAACCATGGCATGTGTGAGCAATATATCATTTAGTGACAACTTTTTGTAATTTTTATTTTTTTTGTCATTATTCAATCACTTGGGACAAAAAAAAAAATTCAATGGGCTCAACATGCCTCTCAGCAATTTCCTTGGGGTGTCTACTTTCCAAAATGGGGTCATTTGGGGGGGGTTTTGTACTGCCCTGTCATTTTAGCACCTCAAGAAATGAGATAGGCAGTCATAAATTTAAAGCTGTGTAAATTTCAGAAAATGTACCCTAGTTTGTAAACTCTATAACTTTTGCGCAAACCAATAAATATACGCTTATTGACATTTTTTTTACTAAAAACATGTGGCTGAATACATTTTGGCCTAAATGTATGACTACAATTGAGTTTATTCGATTTTTCTTATAACAAAAAGTAGAAAATATCATTTTTTTCAAAATTTTCGGTCTTTTTCCGTTTATATCGCAAAAAATAAAAATCGCAGAGGCAATCAAATACCATTAAAAGAAAGCTCTATTTGTGGGAAGAAAAGGACGCAAATTTCGTTTGGGTACAACATTGCATGTCCGCACAATTTACAGTTAAAGCAGCGCAGTGCAAAATTCTGAATTCACCTCTGGTCCTTTAGCTACCAAATGGTCCGGGGCTTAAGTGGTTAAAGTAAGTCCATCAGTGAAACAGGTGTTCCAAATATAGTGACTTCAAAATTACATAAAATTCTTCCTGTGTTCTCTTGAATAAACCTTCACCACACCAACGTGATTAGTGATTCCACTCCCTAAGGACTTGCACTCACCAATAGGATATGCCTCGCACTCTCATGCTCGGCCTTACAGCTTAGTCACCCCTCATGGTATCAAGACAGATCCAACACGATGTTAAGCAGGTCAGTCAAGTATCCCACATAAAAAAAAAAAATGACTCCAATAGTGAAGTACATAAAAACTTTTATTAAAATAACACAGGTAACCTTCAATGGTTTCACTCACATCTAGTAGATTAAAGTTAGGCACTTCAGCAAAAACACTTCAAAAACGCCAGACAGGCATATGACAGGTAGCCACGATGTATTGCGGTCTCGGCGGACCGACCAACTATGTGTGTCTCACCCTCCTTCACGTATGCCCGCCTCTCCACTCCAATCAAAAACACTGCAGACTTCCGCCCAAACACTGGACTGAATATTCGATGAGCGGTCGGAAAATCCGAACGCTACTCACTGTAACAGAGCGCCGTGTAGCTTTTCCCATAGGAGAAGCTACACGGCTCTTTTATAGTGAGTAGCGTTTGGATTTTCCGACCGCTCATCGAATATTCAGTCCGGTGTTTGGGCGGAAGTCTGCGGTGTTTTCGATTGGAGTGGAGAGGCGGGCATACATGAAGGAGGGTGAGACACAAATAGTTGGTCGGTCCGCCGAGACCGCAATACATCGCGGCTAACTGTCAAATGCCTGTCTGGCGTTTTTGAAGTGTTTTTGCTGAAGTGCCTAACTTTAATCTACTAGATGTGAGTGAAACCATTGAAGGTTACCTGTGCTGAGTTATTTTAATAAAAGTTTTTATGTACTTCACTATTGGAGGCATTTTGTTTTTTCATGTGGGATACTTGACTGACCTGCTTAACATTGTGTTGGATCTGTCTTTGATACCCTGAGGGGTGACTAAGCTGTAAGGCCGAGCATGAGAGTGCGAGGCATATCCTATTGGTGAGTGCAAGTCCTTAGAGAGTGGAATCACTAATCACGTTGGTGTGGTGAAGATTTATTCAAGAGAACACAGGAAGAATTTTATGTAATTTTGAAATCACTATATTTGGAACACCTGTTTCACTGATGGACTTTCTTTAAAATATTTTTTACAGCAATTGGTTTGAAAACACCATTGGAAAGCTATGGACACTAATAAATGCATTTTTTGTATGCACATATATTTTCAAGAGTATATGTTTATATATATATATTTACACATTTTCACATTTATATATAATTTTCACATATATGTACACCTTTATATAGGATATATATAATTTTTAATATTTAGATCTGTGTTGTGATACACAAAGCGCTACTAATTTTGGTTATTCAAATTTATTTTTCATTTTCATTTTTGTCTGCTGCCTCGTTGCTCTGCTATCAGCATGAATCATTCCTTACAAGTTTTCCTGACACCAATAGAAAAAAAGGTGACGGGAGGGACCTCCAGTTGATTAACAGCCTCAGTTCTGTTCCTGTGTGCTGTATGAAGGGCGGTGTGTTCCTTCCCTCCAATTAGCTCTCAGAGCTCTCCTCACTCAGCTCTGCAGAGTGCAACTTCAGCTCTCTGCCCCTTTTTTCTGACAGCTCAGACAAGCATTTTAAAATTTGGAACTTGAACGGTAATAGAGAGAAGACCGCAGATAAACAGGTGCAGTTTATGTAGGAGGATCTCTGTGTATCACCTGATGCCAGTCGCTTCACTGTGTATATGTAAGGGTTTACAATCACTTTAAATCACAAATGTGGATGAACATAATTACATATGTTCTGACAGTATTTCCATTGCGCAAAAATAAGCAGCTTGAAAGGAGTTTTGTCAAAAGTGGTGATACAATACATTATATAGAAGATAACACACATGTATCTACAAATTTATTTTGTTGTCAACTTACTGCAGAAGTGAGACGGGCAAGTGCTTGAATTTGCAGAACTCTGTTGTTGGCATCAGTCCCATTTTCTAGCTTTTCAGCAGACCTGTGAAATTAAGTAGGATGTTGAATGTTTATTGTTTAAGTTATCACTCATGCAAACATTAGAAAACACTGAAAAAGTTGAATGCTTCACCCTAGGATCACATCTATGCGGCTGTGGTTGATGTGTTTTTTGGCGCGTTTTGCATTTTTAAACCTAGGGTCTAGTCACCTACAGCCAATCTATTAGCCAAGTGGGAATATAGTTTGCCTACCCTCCCAATCACTGGTTCTAGGTCATAGCAAGTGTAGCACACCCCCGTAGGAGCTGCTGGTTTAGATTTGGGCCTTGCACGTTACCTCAGTATTCATTGTCTAGGGGAAGAAAGTCTGTAAGAACTCCAATGTCCACACAAGATGTAAAACATTCTGCTGTTAGGTTTTATTTTATTTTGCATGAAACTTTTGAAGAATAGTAGAAGGATGAAGGAGAAAGGGGTAGGTTCAGGTACGCAGTACAGATCACAGGGGAAAAACTTCTCAACTAAAAAGTGATTCACCACTCCTCCTCGAGTGGGTATTGCTCACCCGGATAGGCTCCTCTCACCTGGCCTAGCAGCCAGAATTATGCACGGACAATGATCAGGACCAGTCTTTGCCACAGACTGGATGTGGACAAAATTGGATAATCCAGGATCCTCTGCAACAGGACTTAACACCGAACTTCCAGCCAAACAGTCAAAGAGCCTTTAAACCGACCCGGCAGACTGCAAGGCAACCTTAGCTACGGTG
The DNA here is from genome assembly GCA_029206835.1 of Rana muscosa. Taxonomy (NCBI): domain Eukaryota; kingdom Metazoa; phylum Chordata; class Amphibia; order Anura; family Ranidae; genus Rana; species Rana muscosa. Next base: position 194,067,009 of record CM055122.1, read on the forward strand.
CATCCTCCAACAGAATCACCAGGCCTTTCTTTGAGACACCAGCCTTCCGCTCGGTCTTCTCCAGGACAGGTCCTCATCTGGTTTTCTCCATTGAGTGGTTTCCTCCCACAGGACGGATAGCCCAGGATCACCTTCAAAGTGTAGGTCCCAGTCAGCATAATGGGGCCTACTTGGTAGAGTTGCAGCCTCGGACCAACATGGTCCCGAGGCCGAAATCACACAACACACTCCTCGCGCCAGGAGGGCCACGAGGGAGAGAAGGACCCCAAAAGATGGCGTCTGCCCCTTAATTCCCCCTTTCCCAGCATACCCAACGGGGACACCACTCCCACTGGGCTGTTCCCGGGAAAGGACACTCAATACACCATGACCTGCCCATATTCCAACGCCGGCCTGTGGTGGTATCGCCACCTACAGGCAACAGTGGGAAATCCTGTCAGGCACAGCCAGAGCTGAACAGAGGCCAATTTAGCATAATCACTTAAGTCTGAGCCCAACTATTGGCTGAGACACACACTAAATTTAACATAGCGCCCAGTCATTGGGAGCAGGGCGCTACACAAGCACACCGTCTCATCTTTTTTGCCCCACATCACTGAGATGTCTGATTTTGCTAGCGTAATACAAAGGCTAGCCAGACAACAGAGGTAAGTGGGGGAAGTGGGAGAACAATGGCACAATGGTGGCTGTTCTGTCTCAACTACAAAGCGATAAAGTTCATCTCCAGGTTTAAGTAGGCCTTACTCAAGCTGGTTTGATATTCATCCCTTGCATCGATACAGGCAGTTTAACTCAATGAATAAACTCACAGTTAGGACGACAGACGATGAATCCTTTCGAATGTTCCGTTTAATGATGGATATTCATAGGTAGAAAAACGTTGCAGTTGTAAGCCACATGTAAGATGTTTAGCATGGAAGATATACAGGAGTAATGACCAGAATCAGGAAGTGGAGGAGATATATAAAGAACTACGGTGAGAGAGAGAGTTCAGCTAGAAAGAAGGGGACAGATCTTAAAGACACAGAGCAAGAATAATCACATAGTGTAACACAACACTCCCCGTCTGAAATCTTTAGATTTCATAACCTTAAACTAATATATATATTTTCAAAAAGTCCAATACTGACGAATGTCCTGGAACCTGTAATGAAAAACATGCAACAAGCAAATAATAAACGTAAGTTCAACAGGATGAAGAACAAAAAGTCACAGTATGATGTCTTCAAATAATTCCAAAGTTCTGAGTAGAACCTGTAGATGGCAGCAATGTACTCCCCTCCTTGCCAACAGCATGGCTAGTCCTTGCACAAGTCACTCACCTGGCAAAAGGAGTACTAACTCTGTAATTGGTCGACTAAAGGTTTGTGTCGATTCTCCCTTGGTTACCTTGACTTCTACCTTCCGGACTTTGTTATCGTCGCTGGGCATAACTTTTAGTAATAAGACCCATAGGCCACTCATTCCGACAAACTTCCTTGTCTTTTAGAAGGATGAGGTCTCCAACCTTAAGATTCGGCTTAGATGCTTGCCATTTGTTACGACCTTGAAGGTGATGAAGATACTTTTTCTTCCAGCGATGCCAGAACACATTGGCTAGATGCTGCACCTGCTTCCATTGATGCCTGTAATGGTGTGACCGCAGCTTCTGTTTTGTACTTACAGAAGTGTGGAGTGAGGTGTTCACAGTTCTTATTTCCTTATCATCTTCAGGGCTTACTAGTCCATAGGTGGTGTCGATAGTGGGTGAGTGGGAGTCCTTACACAGAAACCTTGGAGGTGACAGCCATAAGCTGTCCTGAAGAGCAGCAGGTGACACGGCTCTGGTCCCACAGTCAGCTGGGTTGAGTTCAGTGGGAACGTGATGCCATTGACTTGGTAGAGAGAATCTCTTGATACGTTCAACCCTGTTGCTGACGAACACATAAAATTGTTTTGTTTGGTTGTTTATGTAACCAAGTACTACCTTACTGTCTGTATAGAAGGTGAAAGAATCAATTGTAGTGTCCATTTCACATCGTATGACCTCGGCAATTTCTACTGCTAGCACGGTTGCACAAAGTTCAAGTCTTGGTATGGTATGTGCAGGCTTGGGAGTGAGTTTTGCCTTGCCTAGGACAAAACTACAGTGTGATTCTCCATTCAGTTCAGAGGTCTTCAAATAGGCTACTGCAGCAATAGCTTCAACTGATGCATCAGAGAAAATATGAATCTCTCTCCGGTTAACAGTTGAAGTGGAACCTGGAACATAGCAACGGGGAATCTGAAGTTTTTCTAGTGACTTCAAAGAATATCTCCACCTTTCCCACTTGTGTTGATTCTCACTAGGCAAGGGAGTATCCCAGTCTATGTTCTCAGTAGACAACTGTCTTAGTAAAATCTTACCTTGAATGGTAACTGGAGCAAGGAAACCCAGTGGGTCATAGATGCTATTCACCACGGACAGGACTCCTCTCTTAGTGAAGGGTTTGTCACAAGTTGACACTTGGAAGGTGAATTTGTCTTGTTTGATGTTCCACAACAAACCCAAACTTCGCTGTACAGGAAGCACATCTGTACCTAAGTCAAGGTTTTTTAGACTAGTGGCATAGTCCTCAGAGTGAAAGGCATTCATAAGTTCCTGGCTGTTGGATATAATCTTGTGCAGTCTAAGGTTTGCTACAGACAGCATCTCCTTTGTTCTGGTGAGAAGATCAATTGCTTCTTTAGCAGTTGGAAAGGACTTAAGTGCGTCGTCAACGTAGAAGTTTCTTTCAACAAATTGACGGGCATCAGATCCATATTCAACTTCTCCAGTCTGAGCTGTTTTCCTTAGCCCATAAGTTGCCACTGCTGGGGAAGGACTGTTACCGAAGACATGTACCTTCATGCGATAATCTATAACTTCCTTGTTGAGGTCATTGTCCTTGTGCCATAGAAACCTGAGGTAGTTTCTGTTGTCTTCTCTGACGATGAAGCAGTGAAACATCTGTTGAATGTCGGCCATTACTGCTACAGGCGCTTGTCTGAAACGAATCAAGACTCCTATTAGACTGTTGTTCAAGTTGGGTCCAGTAAGGAGCATGTTGTTAAGAGAAACACCTTCGTGCTGAGCACTGGAATCAAAGACAACTCTGATTTGGTCTGGTTTGCGTGGGTGATACACGCCAAAGGATGGAAGGTACCAGCATTCTTCTCCCTCCTTTAGTGGGGGAGCAGGCTCTGCATGATCTCTGTCAAATACATTTTGCATAAAGTCCACAAAGTGCTTTTGCATCTCTGGTTTTCTGCTTAAGTTTCGCTTTAAGGAGGAGAATCTACTGATGGCCTGCTGTAAGTTGTTGGGCAATCTCTCTCTTGGGAGACGAAAGGGTAGGGGTGCTGCCCAGTTATTGGAGTCATCTTGAAAGAACTCCTTGTCCATTACCTTGATGAATTCTTTGTCTTCCATTGAAGGAGCCAGTATGTCATCTTCACTGGTTGCATTAAACACTGTAGAGCCGAAGTCGCCATCATGGCAGGAGAAAGGGCTTGTGTCACCTGAGATACCATGTTGCCATTTGTGGCTGGCTATCTTCTCTTTCACCCAGTAGTGATGTGGGCATGGCTCAAAGTAAGTGTTTCGGCCATTTGGCAGAACATTTGTCTTGAATGACGAAATGTTGGTAGGTCTTTTCATTTTGCCTATGCAGACATTGCCTATGATGACCCACCCTAGATCCGTGCGCTGGGCAAATGGGGCATCTGGGGGTCCACTGACTTGTCTGTGTACCTTGTGAACTCTTAGAATGTCTCTTCCTAACAGAAGAAGGATCTGAGCATCTTTGTCAAGCGGCGGTATCATTTGCTATTACCTTGAGGTGAGGGTGATGGAAAGCAGCAGCTGGAGTAGGGATTTCTTCCCTGTTAGCAGGTATCTGATTGCACTCAACAAGTGTAGGTAAGGGTAATTGCAAGTTACCTTTGAGAGAAGATACCATGAGTCCATGAGCCCTTCTTCCAGAAACCTCTATAGTTCCACTACAGGTACCCAAGGTGTAAGGATGAGCTTCGCCTTTTATTTCAAATAGATTGAACAATTCCGATTTTGCAAGTGATCGATTGCTCTGATCGTCTAAGATAGCATATGCCTTTAGAGACTTTTCTGGTTGATCCTTGTGGTATATGTTCACCAAGCATATCTTAGCACAGGACTTACCACAGCGGTCTTCTCCACAAACTTCAGTGCAGGATGAAGAAATGATGGTAGAATTAGGCACTTGGTCTGTATTCTCCCCGCCATGCGTTAACCTGGGAGGAGTGTTGGCAGGTTGTGCAGAGCTGGGCTCAAGAGGATGGAGGGCTTGCACATGTTCTTCAGAGCCACACTCTATGCACTTGATGGACACATTACAGTCCCTTGCAAAATGTTCTGTAGAAGCACAGCACCTGAAACATACCCTAAATGTCTTTAAAAGCTCCTTGCGCTCTTCCAGAGGCTTTTTTCTAAAGCCGATACATTTATTGAGAGGGTGTGGCTTCTTGTGTATGGGACACTCTCTGTTAGGGTTTTCAATCTTCCTACTCTGTTTGTTCGTGGCCAGAACTGTGGTAGGAGTGGGAAGGATGTCAGTCTTTTTCACGGTCACTGGGCCTCTATGGTTTCTGTAGTTGCCCTGAAGACTGGTACTCTTAGGAAAGGGTGAGAAGAGACTGTACTCACCGTAGGAAAAACTTGGATCGTTCTTGGTCTCTGCAATTTCCCTGATGAATTCACAGAAGAAAGAGAATGGAGGGAAGGAAACCTTGTTCTCTCTTTTGTATGATGACCCTAGTGCAGTCCATTTCTCTTGCAAACCATACGGGAGCTTGGAGACAATTGGGTTTACCCCTCTTGGAGTGTCAAGGTAACTGAGTCCAGGTAGTTTTGGGTCTGTCTTGGCTAGCTGAAGCTCAAGGAGAAGGTCACTCAGTCTCTGGAACTCCTTGTTGTCCTTACCGGATATCTTTGGGAAAGTTTCCAGACGCATGAACAAAGCATTTTCTATAGCTTCTGGACTGCCGTAACTTTGCTCTAGTCGCTCCCATGCAGCTGTGAGGCCTGCAGTAGGATTGTCCATGAAAACCGATCTTAATGGCTTAACACGTGCAGCAGATAGAGGACCAAGCCATTTGATTAGCAGATTCAATTCTTGATCAGCTGTAATGCCAATATTGCTGATTGTAGTTCTGAAGGCACATTTCCAACTTCTGTAGTTCTCAGGTTGGTCATCAAAACTTGTAAGACCAGTCTTTGTGAGCTCTCTGCGAAGCATGTACCTCACAAACTCTTCTGTCTCAGTTGTCTCCGCCTTTATGTGAGATGCTGTTGGTTGTATGGTGCTAACTGCGTTATCTTTGACATTGTTGTTAAAGGACACAGGGAAATATGGTGCAGCAGATGCATCCAGGTGAGTTGCTTGCTTGAAGTCAGTTGTTCCAATGGTACGTTGATTCAAGGCTGTACCGATGACTGGAGATTGATGACTTGCCTGAAGCTTGCGCTGATGCTCTGTGACGTATGAAGGCAGGCAAGGTAGGCAGGTAGGAAATGCAGTGGAGTGATTTTGAGTGCAGGAAGTTGCTGGAACCTCTTTAACTTGAAGCTGTGAAGGAGTCTCTATGTAGTCGGGAGCATTGGAGACAATGGAGTGTGCACTGCAGTGGCTTAGGACATAGTCTTTAGTGCGTTTGAGGGGGTCTTCCATATCTGCTATGTTTAGGTTAATGCTGTCTTTCTCACTTGCACCTTCGTCTGCACTGATAGCTTGCTGTAGGACCCTTAGCTTTGCCATAGCTGCGTCATGTTTACACTGTTCATTTAAGGTTTCCATTGTTGCTCTTTGTCGTGCTGACTGCGCTTCCAACTCTGCTCTTTTTTCTGCATATGCCACCTGCACTTTGCTGGCTTCCACTTCAGCGCGGGCATTAATAAGTCGCTCACTGAGTGTTGAGTATCTTGAACTATGGGATCTTGACGAGTTTTTAGAACGTCTGGTGGAAACAGATCTGTGAGATGCAGTGTCCTGTAACAGCTTTATTTTTGCTTCTGCCTTTAATCTGGTTTGCTGGATAAAACTGTCTCTTTCAATATTGAGAGCATTGACGCGCTTTAATTGCATCATCGCATTTTCTGACTTCATGTTTTGTAAGACATTAGTGAATTTGATGCTGGTAAGCTGATAAAGCTCATATGAGGCAGAAAGTTGTTTAATGGCGCCCTCTAGTGTCAGTAGTTCACGTTCAACAGACACTGTATTGGCTTCAGCAAGGATTTTCTCCCAGACTAATTCCAAGCTATTTGACAATTCAGTCCTTGAAGCTTCATAATTCTCCATTACTTTCCAAGTGGGTTTAACTGAGCGTTTGGGTAACTCAGTTTCTTCAGGAACTTGTGAGGAGGTAGATGTGAGTTCACATGCAGAAGCTTGGTCACTCATGAAAGCAGACTGACTGTGAAAGCAGGCAGGATCTGTGTGCTGAAATATGACACTGTGCAGATTGTCTCAGGCTATAAGGCTGCCATGTGCTGCTCTGTTCCTTCTTTCTTGCTATGAGGGCAGTAAATCTTGTCTGTTTCAGTACTGACATGCAGAAATCTTGTAATTAGGCTGTGAAACTCCGTTTTTCTACTGTTCTGTCTCAACTACAAAGCGATAAAGTTCATCTCCAGGTTTAACCACTTAACGACCGCCCACCGCCGATTTACGTCGGCAGAATGGCACGGACAGGCAGAATCACGTAGATCTACGTGACTGCCTTTGTACAGTTGGGGGGTCCATCCGGACCCCCCTTCTGTGCCGTGAGCGGTCGTTACTTCACCGGGAGCGATCCCAGATGAGGGGGCGGCCTTTCGATTCCGGCCCCCCCCCTCGCGATCGCTCCCGGCGAATGGAAATGCCTCCTCTGTCTGTTTCAGACAGAGGAAGCAGGAGGAAGTGATGTCATCTCTGGTGCGGTGCTCACATATACCGAGCGCCGTACAAGAGAAGACATCAGGTCAGTGAGCACAACACTACACTGACACCAGGACACATAGGAACACTAATCGCCCCCCCCAGGACCCCCAGACCCCCCCAGATCACCCCCCAGCCCCCAGTCACAGTGTCACTGATTGCAGTGACCATTTATTTAGTGATCACTGCAATCAGTGACATTTGTGACTGTGAAAGTGTCACTAAAGTTTAGTTTTAGGTCCAGTGTAGCCCCCTAACCCCCCCTAATAAAGGTTTAACCCCCTGATCACCCCCCAGATAACCCTTTCACCCCCTATCACCGCTGTCGCTATGCGATCATTTTTCTGATGGCTGTCTTAGCATCAGTGATGGCGATCGGTAGCCAGTAATTTTTTTTAGGTTCGCCGCAGGTTTTTATAGCGTCGGGTACCCCAATATATTATCTAATAAAGGTTCAACCCCCTTGATCGCCCCCCAGGTAACCCTTTCACCCCCTATCACCGCTGTCGCTAATCGATCGTTTTTCTGATGCTGTCTTAGCATCAGTGATGGCGATCGGTAGCCAGTAATTTTTTTTAGGTTTGCCGCAGGTTTTTATAGCGTCAGGTACCCCAATATATTATCTAATAAAGGTTAAACCCCCTTGATCGCCCCCCAGGTAACCCTTTCACCCCCTATCACCGCTGTCGCTATGCGATCATTTTTCTGATGGCTGTCTTAGCATCAGTGATGGCGATCGGTAGCCAGTAATTTTTTTTAGGTTCGCCGCAGGTTTTTATAGCGTCGGGTACCCCAATATATTATCTAATAAAGGTTTAACCCCCTTGATCGCCCCCCAGGTAACCCTTTCACCCCCTATCACCACTGTCACTAAGCGATCGTTTTTCTGATCGCTGTCTTCGTGTCGGTGATGCCAATCGGTAGCCAGTCATTTTTTTTAGGTTCGCCGCAGGTTTTTATAGCGTCAGGTACCCCCAAATATGATCTAATAAAGGTTTTAACCCCCTAATTGCCCCTAGTTAACCCTTTCACCAGTAATCACCATATAAGTGTTACGGGTGACGCTGGTTAGTTAGTTTGCTTTTTATAGTGTCAGGGCACCCGCCGTATATAACCCAATAAAGGTTTAACCCCCTGATCGCCCGGTGGGTGATATCAATTAGGTTTTAGCGTCAGAGAGGGTCTGCGTCACACCCCAGGCAGCGTCAGGTTAGTGCCAGTAACGCTAACACCCACGCGTAAAGCATACACCCCCCTTAGTGGTATAGTATCTGAACAGATCAATATCTGATCTGATCAGATCTATACCAGCGGTTTAGGGTTCCCAAAAACGCAGTGTTAGCGGGATCAGCCCAGATACCTGCTGGCACCTGCGTTTTGCCCCTCCGTCCAGCCCAGGCCACCCAAGTGCAGTATCGATCGATCACTGTCACTTCCAAAACACAACACACATAACTGCAGCGTTCGCAGAGACAGGCCTGATCCCTGCGACTCCAGTGCTGTAGGAGGTGATTTCACCACCACAGTTAAAAAAAAAAAAGCATATATGCCGAAGCATGGGGGCAGCAGGGCGGAGGAGCAATTTTGCTCCTAATGCCGCATACATACGGTCGAAATTCCGACGGAGGCTTGCCCGTGGAAACGTTTGACCATGTGTGTGCGGCATAACTTTTTTGCGGGAGGATGCCCCCATGCTTCGGCATATATAAATGGTGCATGTATGCCCATCATTAGAAGTGGGTGGATGAAGGGCGGTATTCTAATGGTGGGCATACCCACCGATCAATCTCTTTTTTCGTTCAGCCAACAGGCTGCATGAAAAAAAAAGATTACAATACATGTCCAACAAGGACCAGCAACGTACTGGTATGTTGCTGGACTTTGAATGGTTATACCAGATTGATGCCTGCGGGTTTAGGCATCATCTTGGTATCATTCTTTTCAGCCAGCGGCCGGCTTTCATGTAAAAGCAATCACAGCGGCTAATTAGCCTCTGGACTGCTTTTACAAGCAGTGGGAGGGAATGTCCCCCCCCGGATATAAAAAGCGCCATTGGGAAATTGGGAAAGCATTTTATCACACCGATCTTGGTGTGGTCAGATGCTTTGAGGGCAGAGGAAAGATCTAGGGTCTAGAAGACCCCAGTTTTTTCAAAAAAAGAGTACCTGTCACTACCTATTGCTATCATAGGGGATATTTACATTCCCTGAGATAACAATAAAAATTATAAAAAAAAAAATATATGTAAGGAACAATTTAAAAATAAAATAAAAAAGCAAAATTAATAATAAAAAAAAAAAAAAAAAAAAAAAAAGCACCCCTGTCCTGCCCTGCTCTTGCCCAATGGCGAACGCAAGCGTCGGTCTGGCGTCATATGTAAACAGCAATTGCACCATGCATGTGAGGTATCACCGCGAAGGTCAGATCGAGGGCAGTCATTTTAGCAGTAGACCTCCTCTGTAAATCTAACGGGGTAATCTGTAAAGGCTTTTAAAGGCTTTTAAAAATGTATGTAGTTTGTCGCCAATGCGCGTTTGTGCGAAATTTTAAAGCATGTCGTGTTTGGTATCTATGTACTCGGCCTAAGATCATCTTTATTATTTCATCAAACATTTGGGCAATATAGTGTGTTTTAGTGCATTAAAATTAAAAAAAGTGTATTTTTTCCCCAAAAAATGCGTTTGAAAAATCGCTGCGCAAATACTGCGTAGAAAAAAAAATGCAACACCCACCATTTTAATCTGTAGGGCCTTTGCTTTAAAAATATATATAATGTTTGGGGGTTCAACATAATTTTCTTGCAAAAAAAAAATATGTTTTCATGTAAACAAAAAGTGTCAAAAAGGGCTTTGTCTTCAAGTGGTTAGAAGAGTGGATGTAAGCTTCCTAATGTTGTGTATAAAATGCCAGAACAGTTCAAAACCCCCCCAAATGACCCCATTTTGGAAAGTAGACACCCCAAGCTATATACTGAGAGGCATGTCGAGTCCATGGAATATTTTATATGTTGACACAAGTTGCGGAAAAAAGACAATTTTTTTTTTTTAATTTTTTTTTTGCACAAAGTTGTCACTAAATGATATATTGCTCAAACATGCCATGGGCATATGTGGAATTACACCCCAAAATAAATTCTGTTGCTTCTCCTGAGTACAGGGATACCACATGTGTGAGACTTTTTGGGAGCCTAGCCGCGTACGGGACCCCAAAAACAAAGCACCGCCTTCAGGCTTTCTAAGGGTGTAAATTTTTGATTTTACTTCTCACTGCCTATCACAGTTTCGGAGGCCATGGAATGCCCAGATGGCACAAAACCCCCCCAAATGACCCCATTTTGGAAAGTAGACACCCCAAGCTATTTGCTGAGAGGTATTGTGAGTATTTTGCAGATCTCGCTTTTTGTCACAAAGTTTTGAAAATTGAAAAAAAAAAAAAAAAATTTTCTTTCTTCATTTTCAAAAACAAATGAGAGCTGTAAAATACTCACCATGCCTCCTCAGCAAATAGCTTGGGGTGTCTACTTTCCAAAATGGGGTCATTTGGGGGGGTTTTGTGCTATTTTGGCATTTTATGGCCTTAGAAACTGTGATAGGTAGTGAGGAGTGAAATCAAAAATTTGTGCCTAGAAATCCTGAAGGCGGTGCTTGGTTTTCGGGGTCCCGTACGCGGCTAGGCTCCTAAAAAGTCCCACACATGTGGTATCCCCGTACTCAGGAGAAGCAGCAAAATGTATTTTGGGGTGCAATTCCACATATAACCATGGCATGTGTGAGCAATATATCATTTAGTGACAACTTTTTGTAATTTTTTTTTTATTTTTATTTTTTGTCATTATTCAATCACTTGGGACAAAAAAAAAAAATATTCAACGGGCTCAACAGGCCTCTCAGCAATTTCCTTGGGGTGTCTACTTTCTAAAATGGGGTCATTTGGGGGGGTTTTGTGCTATTTTGGCATTTTATGGCCTTCGAAACTGTGATAGGTAGTGAGGAATGAAATCAAAAATTTAAGCCCTTAGAAATCCTGAAGGCGGTGCTTGGTTTCCGGGGTCCCGTACGTGGCCAGGCTCCTAAAAAGTCCCACACATGTGGTATCCCCGTACTCAGGAGAAGCAGCAAAATGTATTTTGGGGTGCAATTCCACATATAACCATGGCATGTGTGAGCAATATATCATTTAGTGACAACTTTTTGTAATTTTTTTTTTTTTTTTTTTTTTTGTCATTATTCAATCACTTGGGACAAAAAAAAAAAATATTCAATGGGCTCAACATGCCTCTCAGCAATTTCCTTGGGGTGTCTACTTTCCAAAATGGGGTCATTTGGGGGGGTTTTGTACTGCCCTGCCATTTTAGCACCTCAAGAAATGAGATAGGCAGTCATAAATTTAAAGCTGTGTAAATTTCAGAAAATGTACCCTAGTTTGTAAACGCTATAACTTTTGCGCAAACCAATAAATATACGTTTATTGACATTTTTTTTACTAAAGACATGTGGCTGAATACATTTTGGCCTAAATGTCTGACTAAAATTGAGTTTATTCGATTTTTCTTATAACAAAAAGTAGAAAATATCATTTTTTTTCAAAATTTTCGGTCTTTTTCCGTTTATATCGCAAAAAATAAAAATCGCAGAGGCAATCAAATACCATTAAAAGAAAGCTCTATTTGTGGGAAGAAAAGGACGCAAATTTCATTTGGGTACAACATTGCATGTCCGCACAATTTACAGTTAAAGCAGCGCAGTGCCGAATCCCAAAAACAGGCCTGGTCCTAATGGCCCGAAATGGTCCGGGGCTTAAGTGGTTAAGTAGGCCTTACTCAAGCTGGTTTGATATTCATCCCTTGCATCGATACAGGCAGTTTAACTCAGAATAAACTCACAGTTAGGACGACAGACGATGAATCCTTTCGAATGTTCCGTTTAATGATGGATATTCATAGGTAGAAAAACGTTGCAGTTGTAAGCCACATGTAAGATGTTTAGCATGGAAGATATACAGGAGTAATGACCAGAATCAGGAAGTGGAGGAGATATATAAAGAACTACGGTGAGAGAGAGAGTTCAGCTAGAAAGAAGGGGACAGATCTTAAAGACACAGAGCAAGAATAATCACATAGTGTAACACAACAGTGGCCAATGAGAACAATGTGAATTTTTTTCATCCAAAAAAAATAAAAAATTCTTGGAAAATAAAGTGCATTAGTAAAATCGCAGGAAACTGGTTGCTGAAAAACATATGTCAGAAAAGACAAGTCCTGGGCTGAAGGGAGATCACAGAAATAATTTCAGGTGACAGCTGATGACAGATCACATGACCTATTCAGCTCCTTGCCAATATAAAACTGACTATAATACATCACAATGCAGCAGGGCCTTTTTTTCAAGGTTACATTATGTAGTCACTAGTTGTATGATGTATTTTTGGGGAAAATTGTCCAGTTGGTATACACATCACATGTCTATGTTGAATATCCATATATACAAGCAAGAAAATGCCACCTAGAAATAACATGAAAACAGAATAATAATACATATGGTCTAGTCTTAGCTACTTGATGTTCACACTACCTAAATGCAAAGTGTACACCACAAATAAACACCTGCAGAATTTGTACCATATGGCCTTGCAATGTTTAAAAACAAACATGACAGGAGACATACATTGTTTGCAAACAGATGAGCACAGGTTCTGATTTTAGCAGTCCATAAAATCGCGTACCATTCCGTCAACTTGTCTCCTCATTGTGCTAGCCTGCCTCTGTAAAAGACCTACTGATTTTAATGTATGTATAATTCCCAGTCATCAGAATGCGAGCTACCAGCATGCTCTTTCCAGAGGCATCCCGATTTGTTTTTACTGCATTTTTTTTCCATATAAGCCAAATAACATCCAGATAGTCAATTTAATGTACTCATATATTTGACGTTAATGTGATCTACTGCAGACACTTTACTGCTGTTAGATCCGGGCTTGGTTTACACGCTTTTACATTTACAGATTCACTTGACAGAATGGCTGAATTTATTACCATGATGCGCTAAAAGGGAGTGTATCGTATGGAAATAAAAACCTCTTACTTCATGTTAATTCATTTCCTCCGCCTATCAATTTATAACCGTTAAAAAGGAATGTTCCATTCCTCACATGTTGTTGCATATTAACTACGTTTTTCCTCCCTGGTGATATCACTCACTGTACTATAACATCATCTGGCATCACCCACTTGGCTTTCTCCAGAATACAGGATGAAGAGCAGAAGTGATATAAGACACTAACAATTGCTTGGTGTAAAAACAAAGCTTCTATATCATCCAATTTTAAAGGCAACAGACAAATCAGTTGACATTCTCCCAGCATAATTCTATAAATTCTAATTTAAAAAGTTCATTAATTTGTGTGCAAGAGAACATTTAGGAAACAAAATTCTGACATAATTCTGATGTTATGGCATTGCACAGAAAAAACACAATGCTAAGATTTCCCAGCACACTTACCAGCAAGTCAGCAAAAAGAACAATTTGCGCTATAAAAAGCAGTTTTAGCTGCACACATTTGCAAAGGTAAAAACAAAGAAGGGAAAGGCGCAAACCCCTAGTGCAATAATTTATTGATATAAAAATAAAATGCATACTCACAAAAGTGCACAAGTATATAGTAAGAAAGACATGAGGTAGAAACTCCAAGTGTTTCTGCGGACTCACATATGCACACTAATGCTTTTTGGGGGCGCATCCCCTTCTTCAGAGGTGGAGTTTCTACCTCATGTCATGTCATGTCTTTTCTGGGAACAACACAAAATATTCGATGGCTCCCGCTGCTGTGTTTCAGCCAAGGAGGAGAGAAAGACCTGGGACAGCCCAGGCTCTTGTGCACATTGCTGGATTGAGAAGGGGCTCAGGAAAGTATTAGGGGTGGCTGTGGGGGGGGGAGCTGCATAAAGAAGATGTTTTTACCTTCATGCATAGAACGCATGAAGGTAAAAAACCTTCAGCCTCTACGAGCACTTTATGGCTAAATCTATTTTTACAGAAAAATACTTTATGTTGGATGACAGTAATATAAATATTAAGATTATGACTACTGCAAGGTCAAATGAATTAAGAGACAGGGTTAGATTCAAGTTTGAGCTCAGAGATCGGGATTAGGTTAAACTTTAGGATTACATTAGGGTTACATTGTGTTTCAGAATCGTGGTACACCAAAACATTGAAAAACGTATGCAGTATCAGTTTGGCAAACTTGCTCGTGTTTTATTGGTTTCAAAGCTTCGAAGAATTGGAGACCAACTTTTGGTTGAGAAACCCAAGATGACAAATGAACAAAATAATAATAATTTTTCATGGCCTTTTGTTACTGGATATTCCCACCAACATTTTTTGATTAAGAAACTAGTGCGTAAACATTGGCATATATTAAAAAAATATCACATACTTGGCCCCATTCTCCCAGATCAACCACAGGTGGTATTTAGAGGAGTTCCTTCTTTGAAGGACTCACTAACCCCTGGTGTGTGTGATCCCCCAATAACAATAAACTTATGATATCCTACCAAATTCTGGAAGAACATTAATGTAGAAGATGTGCTGTATGTTCCATTAATAGTATTAGAGATAGGAAAACCACTAAATTCATTTCTAATAGTACTTCTCAAGAGTTTCAAATAAAACCCTTCATTACATGCTCCACTACTCGCGTAGTTTATCTCCTGACCTGCCCCTGCGGATTACAGTATCTAGGATGCACGGTACAACCTCTCCAAGTAAGATTGAATGAGCATATTGGGAATATTAGGAGAGGGTTTAAGGGTCACCCTGTTTCTAGGCATTACCTAGAGTTACACAATCAAAACCCCAGAGGCACCTCCTTTATAGGTATTGATAAGCTAAAATGGCATTGGAGAGGGGGACCCAAGAGACAAGCTATTTCTAAATGCGAAATTAGTTGGATGTACAGGGTTAAAAGCCTGAGACCTATGGGCCTTAATGTAGACATTGAAATCAATGCTTTTATTAATAATGCCTGATTATATATTTTTTTACCCTTTATTTTTGTACCTTTTACTATGATTATATATATGTATGTTTATTTTGTATATGTATATCGAAATTGCCTTGAAGTAAGAGCAATAACCTTTTATGTCCACTAGAGGTCCTCATCTCTAAGTGATGTTAGGATAATGTTACATAATTTTGAAATTTATTTCAAATTGGGTCACCTTTAGTTTGATCCTAACGGGCTATCAATTAGATGCGTTTCTAACAACATTCTTAATTTTTGTGAATTAGATCATCTTTTTCTGAAAAAAAAAAAAAAAACTAGTGAGTCTGCTATGTACCTGCATGTGATGAGTATATACTTAATGCATATTGTAAGATGGCCGCTAGGCGAAAACGAGGCTTGGATGTCTCTGTGTGTGTGTGTGTGTGTGTGTGTATATATATATATATATATATATATATATATATATATATATATATATGGTGATGGCTCAGCGCGTCACCTGTGCTCCTGGAAGACGTCACATATGACTAAACATGTCGGGCGGAGCTACACGCTGACGTCATCACGCCCCACTGGATGTGCGGGTGTTCAAATTTTATTGCCGGCAAGTGCTTTTATGATGTATGTACAGCAAACCAGAGTTTTTTAGTAATAAACCAGTTTTAAAGATAACGCACTATTGGAGCCTTTATTATTGTAACCTCGCTGTTACAGGGTGTCAACGCCATCTGGTAAGAGTCCTCTCTAAGTGATTACCACACAGAGATCTTCATTTCTTTTCCCCTGGTGGTGGTGCAAGTCCCGGAAAATTTTCCAACTTGCTGGAACTCTTTCAGTGTAGAACCTACTTCACCTTTCATTTTTCAGAGACTTTTTCTTTTTATCAACATTTTTTCACATTTTTTATGTGTTATATATATGTTTATATTTATTTACACGTTGTGGTTCGTATGTTATATTTTGTGGTTCATTCACACTTATTTGATTAGAGCGACCTTATTGTTTTTTACTCTACACATCCAGCTACCTAAATATCTATAGGTGCTATATCCCTAACTTCTGAATGGCCTTAGATCTGATCCTGTGACACTGTAGTGAAGGCAGATGAGTTTTTATTGATTTTGGACAAGTCCTTCTACAGACTCACTCATACATAGTTTTACTTGAAATTATATTTACACAGTATAGAGCAGTGATGGCGAACCTTGGCACCCCAGATGTTTTGGAACCTTAATTTCCCATGATGTTTGTGCACTGTGCAATGTAGTTGTGCATCATGGGAAATGTAGTTCCAAAACATCTGGGGTGCCAAGGTTCGCCATCACTGGTATAGAGTCATGGGAATGGGAATACCCAATAAATTGACAGATGCTTTGTGGGGCTTGTTCTAAAGTTTTCTAAAGTCTATAGTTGTAAATATCTGAATGTCTATAGCCTGGCCACAGTTACAGTATTAACTGAAATCCAAATAGGCATATCATGCTTATTTCTATTTCAGTCTGTCCATTAATGTTTACTGTTATAACAATTGCAATGCAACAGGGTATGCTGGCGATATGTGTCTAGTCATTACAAAACATTTGTCAGATCGTTGATAAGAAGAAAAATAAATACTTACACATCACAAATATTGGAAGTCAGTGGAGCAAGTGGTGCAAGCTGTTTTAAGAGCCGAACACCCATCTGCCATCCTCTGTCTCTTCCGAATTCACAGACAGTATCAGCGCACTCATCAGAAGAAAACTGGTAGAACACAAACCCATCTTGGAAGCAATGTTGTTTGTCAACTGTATGAAAAAGTGAAAGAATGTTAGGCAAAAGAGAAATAACCAAATGGCAGTTTTAATCTACAGAATTACTGGATGGGAAGTCAGCTGCCTTTAAAATAAAAGTAAATATCACATGTCCCGACATTCATGTACTCTT
The DNA here is from genome assembly GCA_029206835.1 of Rana muscosa. Taxonomy (NCBI): domain Eukaryota; kingdom Metazoa; phylum Chordata; class Amphibia; order Anura; family Ranidae; genus Rana; species Rana muscosa. Next base: position 194,083,892 of record CM055122.1, read on the forward strand.
TTAGAAATGTTATGAAAAACTATGGAAATTATAAGGCTCAATTCACTTTACACATGGACAGGAATCTTTATTTTCAGCCATGTGACTATAATTTTCCATTTTCACTGGACTCAGCTGAAAGTATTTAGGAATGGAGATAATGTAATATCTTGCAGCTACAGTCCTTATATGTAGTTGCTTCATTTGTTTTATTTTTTAGGCTTTTTTTCTTTTGAACTTTACACACTTTCTGTTCCTAGAAGGAACTAGGGTAGTCGCATAGGCTGGGCTTCAAACATATGAGTCTTTGCTCATCGTCATTACAGTGTGAATTGATGAGTCTATTAGTTTACCGTATCGCATGATGCCCCCGATGTATTTGCCCTTTTTGTTATTGTTTTATATGTTTTTTTTATTCCTATGTTTTGATTCTTGAAGAATGGAGTGGATCAGTAACTGTTTGCTCCATTATATTTTTGTAGCATATGTTCCCTCTATATATTTGTTATTGAGTTCTTCTTTTTGGGACGGAGCAGTTTTTCCATCATTGCACAAAAGCCTTTATAATTTGGGATAACCTCTTTGACAAACTTCACTTTTACAAGCAATACCTTTTTCCAAGCCTATGTAAGTGTACTATGGTGGAGAACATTGTTTTTGAGACTATCCATTGTATACTATATTTACATATTTTCAGTTGCCAGGCTGGTGGTTATTGGAGGGGGCTCCTTTGCCTTCCATAATCCCATATCCTTGTTCTGCTATATACCGTGGGGATACCTGGGGTGTTCCCAATCAGGACACAGCACTGTTTTCAGATTTCCTCATCTTTCAGATGTGAGTACATGAACTGCAGTATAATATGCATTACTGTAAATTATATAGTAATTTTTTCTGTATTTTGTTATGGTATAATAATTTCTATCTGTCCCCTAATATATCAGGGTCTCCTGAAGAAGCACTAATTTGATGTGTTTTATGAATCACTTTTAATCATGTTGGATCAAATAAAAGATTTTCAGTTTTAACAAAAAGGTCATGTGTCTGTCTCCGTCTCTTCCTTTTAGTAAACAATTACAATAAGGTTATTTTTACTCTGTTTTCAGCTCACACAAAGTGACATGGACACTTTATAAGGTTTTTCTGTACTTGCTAAAAATAAGCTTAGCTTTAAAAAAAGGAAAGTACAACCACATCGAAGGACTAGTAAGATGCTACATTAACTTTTTTTTTTTTGAGGGGGATTTAGATTTTCTTTGAATAGCACTTCAATTATCAGCAGGGAGACCTTCCAGAGAGAGAAATTAAAGTCAATGAGCAAGCAACGTTCAGTCAGCACAAAATAGAAAAGACTTGTCTAAGTGCGGGTGTGTATTCAGCCGTTTGACTAAATCCTTTTACTCCAAAATCAGGATGGTGTTTGGCAGGTATTTGGAATGTGCTCTAAAGCCTGTGTGAGCAAGACCTAACAGAAGTGTTGTGAAAATAAGACAAACTAACAACCCCCAACTGTGGTCGACAGCCCAAAATGAACAAGCAAACATAGCCTAGACAGTGACCGATAATGAGTAAGATTATTCATTTTAATCTAAGCACAGAAGGAGGAGCTTCTAAGTACAGTAATAAAACACTTTAATGACAAGGAAGGGTTAAAAACACTTACAAGATGGAAGTGAAAAAAAGGCATATCAAATAATCCATAATGTTGAGCGGGATGCCTCCTGGGAGTAAGACAGCTGCAGGTGGAAGTTCCAGCCGACCAGCAGTATGAAACATTGTGTCTGATCTAAGATGGAGAGCCATGCTGTCAAGATCAGCAAGGAATCCAGGCAACCGGAAGTGATGTCAGAGTGGGCAGGACATGTTTCGAAGCATGCCCAGTCGCTCTATCTTGTAAGTGTTTTTAACCATTCCTTGTCATTAAAGTGTTTTATTACTGCACTTAGAAGCGCCTTCTTCTCTGCTTTGTTTTTCCTATAGAGTGTGCTTCCCTCTTCTGAAGTGCTGCTGTGGTGCATTAATCAAATTTCAAGAGCCAGTCACGTACTGTATGTTAAAGTCTCCTTGTTATCCTGAGCGCCCTATTCTCCACATTAATTTTAATCTCATTGACATTACATTGTGCCAACTGGTATAGGTTACAGAAGGAATGAACCTTGCTAACTGACCTGCAGGGCATAATTATCTCTTTTCATAGTTACTTCTTTATATTGTATTGCATTTATTTAATATCTGAGCTCTGTCTGTTGATTACCAACATCAGTAGCTGCCGTTTGTACATCTGAGTTGAAGAGCCATTTCCTCAATTTTTCACAATCACTTTACTCTTAAAGGCTGGACATTTATCAGCAAGTCAGAAGGGTCCTTTAATCAATACCACAAATTTTCTGTAATCTGTCATTAATCCACCCACAGATTACTGGGAGCAATGTACTAATTACTAACATCACATAATTGGTAAAAATCTTACGCAGGTTTATTCATAAAGGCTGTTTAGTAGTCATATACAAAGCAGGCCTACCCACATCAACTACTCAAGCACCGTATCTCTTTACTGCCGGGCCACAGTAAAGGGAAATCTAATTGATCAATACATTTCCTTTTCTACTGCCTTACTGGTAAACCCAGAAATGCACAGTTGGTACATGGTCACTGACTTGCTTTTTGCACAGTGTTTATTGTGCACATTCCTTTATACATATGTATAGCTACATTAACAGTTTTGCTGGGCTAGATGATTAAAAAGTAACAGGCTGAAATGTATGTATTGGCTGGAGAAAATACTTCTCCAGGCACTTCTTGGTGCTGGAAAAATGTGTGAAGGCCTATACACTTGGGTCATGTGATTTCTGCTGGAGGAGTAGAGGTCAGACTGGCCATTTCTCTTATTCAAGTTGAACTAAAACCTCCTATGCACAGACAATGACTCCATCTTAGCCTTAATTTAGATCCTCAGATGCCATGGTGCTGCACATGTGATCAGATATGACACCAATTACTTGAGGGTTAGAAAGGTGGGTTGAGAGCTGTCATACATACACTGGTAACTGTGCCAGATATCACCAGAGACAGGTCCTGAAGGTAGCATACACTGCACATGGGCTAGTCCACAGAATGTAAAACACTGCAGAAAACATATTCGTATATTTGATTAAAGATATAAAAGAGTGGCGTCTTTCTAAACTTCCTGGGCCACATTGGAAGAAAAGGAATTGTCTTGGGCCACACATAGAATAAATTAAAGGGCTGTACACCCGGACCGAATATCGGGCTGGTTCAAAAGAAACCAGTCGACAATTGGCACGTGTGTACAGCAGCTGATCCAACAGAAGCTGGCCAAACGTCCAGCTTCTGGCGAAAGGATATCACTGAAAAAGGTCTGCCGATCGGCATCTGATCAGTGCTCCCAGTCAGTGGCTGTGAGCTCAGACTGGTGTGTTCTGGTGGGGGGGCGTCCCCCTGTCAGAACACAATAGCTTAATGGGGAGATCACCATACTAACATTGGATTGTTAGTACAGGATCTCCTCCTGAGCTCTTTAGTTTTTTTTTTATTCAGCCCGCTGAGTTTAACAAAAAACAAAACGATATTTTTAGGTAAGTTTATGATTTCGTGTTGGGCTGCATTCATAGCCGTCTATGGGCTGCAGGTTGACCACTCCGGATTTCAAATAATTTATTTAACTCTATCTTTCTCCTTCACTCACGGGCACTAATAAGGCAGCACTGATGGGCGCGGATGAGGTGGCACTGATGGGGAGGCAATAATATGCAGCACTGATAGGCGGAACTGATATGCGGCACTGATGGGCACTGATAGGTGGCACTGATGGGCACTGATAGGTGGCAATGATGGGCACTAATGGGCAATGATGAGTGGCAATGATAGATGGCACTGATAGGCAGTACTGATGAGGAGGCACTGACAAGCATTACTGATGGGGACTGACTGGCATTACTACTGGGCACTGGTTGGCATCCTTTATGGGCACTGATTGGCATAAAATGTGGGTACAGGTGGGCACTGATTGGCATCACATGTGAGTACAGGTGGGCATCACTGGTGGGACACTGATGTGCATCACTGACAGGTACTGTTGGTCATTGCTGATGGGTCTGTACTGATAATCAATGCGCTGATTATCAGTGCAGACCCCCCCCCCCCCCGTCAGGAGAGCCGCTGATCGGCTCTCCTCTACCCACGCCTTGTCAGCGCGAATAGAGGAAAGCCGATTGACGGTACTTCCTGGTTACCATGTGATCAGCTGTGATTGGACACAGCTAATCACGTGGTAAAGAGCCTATGCCGAGAAGTGGTTAAGCAGTGATAGTGTAACTTATCCTTCACATCTGGCCGGACCTGAAGGTAATACTTTGTACACTAATATTTTCTCCAGAAAAAGCCCTTGTATCAGTCTTTATTTGTCCTTCCCAACAAGACTGTTAAAGTAGTTTTAAACCTCAGACATGAAATATGAACCAATCCTATACCTCTGTCCCTCTATAGTGTGTACTTGTCTCTATCCAGAGCACTAAGTGTCATTCCTGTCAGCTGCTTTGTTCTTTTGCTATCTGCATAAGCCACTTCTGAGAAGTTTTCCTGACACCTAGAGCTAAAAAGGTGACAGGGGAGGGAGCTTCATCACACAGCCTGTGATTGACAGCTCAGCTCTGTTCCTGTGTGCTATGTGAAGGGGGGTGTCCTGTCCCTCCAATCAGCTCTCCTCACTAAGCTCTGCAGAGTGCAACTTTAGCTCCCGCACCCTGCTTTCTGGAAGCTCAGGCAAGTTATATACAGTAAATTCTGCGAATTGAACAGATGTAGAACTGCAGACAAACAGGTACAACTTATATAGAAGGATTTGTTTCATCTCTGTGTATAATCTAAAGCCAGTCACTTAGACCCCTTTCACACTGGGGCGGGCAGGAGCGGTGGCCGTATAGCAGCGCGATTTTCAGCGCTGCTATACTGTCATTCTTACCGCGGTATGCGGTCGCTAGGGGGGTTAATTTAACCCCCGCTAGTGGCCGAAAAAGGGTTAATACCGCCCGCAAACCGCAGCTATTGCCGCGGTTTGCGGGCGGTATTACCGCGCTGTCCCATTGATTTCAATGGGAGACCGCGGTAAAGGAGCGGTGAACACACCGCTCCTTTACCGCTGTAAAGAAGCGGCTAGCAGGACTTTTGGAGCGGTCCTGCTAGCGCACCGCTCCAGTGTGAAAGCCTTCGGGCTTTCACATTGAAGGCACAGGGCAGGATTTTTTCATGCGGTATAACAGCGCTATTATTAGCGCTAAACCGCATGAAAAACGCCCCAGTGTGAAAGGGGCCTTAGGTATATGTAAGGGTTTCCAACCATTTCAGTATACAGTAGGTCCACTTTAAAACAAAACAAAATTATAATTGCAAAACAAATCAGAAATTATGGCAAACATAACGCTGTGTGCGCATATTTTGAAATTAAACACGTTGATGAAAAATGAGTTTATTTTACAGGCGTGGAAAGAAAAGCCTCTCAGCATAACAGAGATAGGAAACTGTCAGCATCTTATCAGAAATTATCTCTGTTCATTTAAATGGGAGTCACAAGAATGCAAGCATAGCTTCTAGCTATATACACATTCTATAAGTACGACTGCTTTCATGTGATGGGTTTCAGACTTATGTAGGAAACATATAAATTAATTCTGAGCATCTAACAGAAAGAAAATGTAAAAACTGAGTTTTCAACTTAGGACAGTGAACCGTGTAAAATAAAGGCTTGTAATGCATGAATGTGTGTAAACTTGCATTTCATTTCTAGGGTATCAGAAATTCGTTGACATGACTGAAAAAAAAAAGATTTTTGTACTCACCGTAAAATCCATTTCTCCGAGTTCATGGACGGACACAGCTTCCTCTTGACAAGTGGGTATTATCCTTCATTTAGAAGTGACTAGGCAGAAAACTTGTAGAAAGTGTTAACACATCACACCTTATACAGTACCGCCCAGGGGGCGGACCCCCTCTGGGTATAATCCCTCTCTCTGCACCTCGCAGATCAGTTCGTCAAAAAGCAGTACAAACTTAAAAAGGAGGGGTGGGTGCTGTGTCTGTCCATGAACTCAGAGAAAAGGATTTTATGGCGAGTACAAAAATCCTATTTACTCTTTCGTTCATGAACGGACACAGCTTCCTCTTGACAAGTGGGACGTCCCAAAGCAGTGTCAAAAAACGAGGGGTGGGAACAGCATATAATAAACTGCACCCCAAAACAAAACAGAGCTCCTCAACTGAGGAGTTGCAACTCTAAACAGCCGCCTGCAAAACTTTGCGGCCGAAAGAAGCATCCGAAGATGCACCTACATCGACCTTGTAGAATTTAGTGAAAGTGTGAACCGCCATACATAATTGGGAAACAGACGCTTGATGTCGGAAAGCCCAAGAGGCACCTATTGCCCTGGTCAAATGAGCCGTGACAGGAAAGGGGGGCGCCCGACCCTTTATGGCTTAAGCCTGAATCACCATCTGTCGGATCCACCTCGAGATGGTGGCCGACCAGACCGCTAGGCCCTTCTTGGGACCAGCCACCGAAACAAACAGTGAGTCTGACCTCCGGAACGGAGCAGTAGCAGATAAGTATACTCTCAGAGCTCGGACAACGTCCAAGGAATGCAACGCCGCCTCCTTAGAATTCGACGGATGAGGACACAAGGATGGAAGTACAATGACTTCATTGAGATGAAAGGCCGAAACGACCTTAGGAAGAAAGGAAGGCTGCGGACGCAGCACCACCTTATCCTTGTGGAAAACCAGATAGGGAGCCTTGCATAACAAGGCTGCCAGCTCAGAAACCAGTCTAACCGTCGTAACAGCCACCAAAAAGACCACTTTCTGAGAAAGTGTCAACAAGGGAATTTCCCTAATATTCTCAAACAGTGACCTTTGAAGCACCGAGAGGACCAGATTCAAGTCGAAGGTAGTGGGGGACGGACCGGAGGGGCCACATGTCGAACCCCTTGCACAAACGTACTCACGAGAGAGTGAGCCGCCAGGGGTCGTTGAAAAAAGACAGCCAGGGCAGATATCTGCCCTTTAATCGTACTTAAGGCGAGCCTTTGGTCCAACCCACGCTGTAGGAACAGCAGGATTCTGGAGACCAAATAAGTACGCGGATGCCACTTCATCTCCTCACACATGCATATGTGAGCCTTCCAAGTACGATGGTAAACCTTCCTAGAGGACGACTTCCGAGCACTCCTCATGGTAGAGATCATCGAATCTGACAGGCCCCGGTCTCTCAGAACCTGGTTCTCAATAGCCATGCCGTTAAAGCCAGTGACTGTAAAGCAGGATGGAGTATGGGACCTTGCAACAGCAGGTCCTCTCGTAGTGGTATGCGCCAGGGGACGTCTGCTACCAGACGTACTAGATCAGCGTACCAAGGACGCTGAGGCCAATCTGGAGTGATCAGGATCATTGGAAGCCCCTTTGCCTCCACTCTGCGAAGCAGATGAGGAAGGAGCCTCATGGAAGGGAAGACATAGACTAGCCAATACTGACCCCACGATGCCACCAACGCGTCCGTTGCGTCTGCCCATGGGTCCTTTGACCGGGCCACAAACCTTAATACCTTCCGATTGAGTCGGGACGCCAGGAGATCTATGTCTGGCGTGCCCATTTTTGTCAGAGGAGCTGGAACATGTCTGGGTGTAAGGACCACTCTCCTTGGTCCTGCCTCTGGCGACTCAGGTAGTCTGCCTGCCAGTTCTCCACACCCGGAATGTACACGGCCGACAGGGCCGGTACGCTCCTTTCTGCTCACCTCAGGATGCAAGCGGCCTCCGATGCTGCAGCCGAGCTTCTTGTTCCTCCTTGATGATTGACATATGCCACCGCACTGGACTCTGACTGGACACCCTTGCAACCTCTGAGACCATTTGCAGAGGCACAGCCTGATCACCCGGAGTTCCAGGACATTGATCGGCAGGCGGGATTCTTCCGGGGTCCAGCGATCCTGCGTCGACTGAACACCCCAGACTCCCCCCCAACCAGTAAGGCTGGCATCTGTCGTGATCACCATCCAGTGAAAAGGAAGGAACGACTTCCCGGACAGAAGTGCCAGTGATGTCAGCCACCAAACCAGGGAGGTCCTGACTAGGTGGCTTACCCGGATTTGAAAATCCAGGGATGACGGCATTTGTCCCATTTGGACAGAATTTCCTTCTGCAACACTCGAGTGTAATATTGAGCATATGGAACCGCCTCGAAGGAGGCTACCATGAGGCCCAAGACTCGCATGCAAAAACGGAGTGACGACCATCTTTCGGATGTCAACTGCTGCACCGCAGCCCGAAGGGTCTGCAACTTTTCCACAGGAAGGAAAACCTTTGCCTCTGAGGAATCCAGAATCAACCCAAGATACACTAGGCATTGAGTCGGCACCAATACAGACTTTTGCGTGTTTAGCACCCAACCACAGTCTCGGAGAATCTGACAGGTTATAGACAATCTCACCTCTAATTCTGAGCTTGAAGCGGCCCTCAGAAGAAGGTAGTCCAAGTAGCCCACTATAGTGATGCCCTTAGATGTCTTAGAAGGGCCATAATAGGGGCGAGCACCTTGGTGAACACCCTGGGTGCCGATGCCAGGCCAAACGGGAGGGCCACAAACTGATAGTGGTCCTCCCCGACTGCGAAGCGCAGAAACCTCTGATGCCTGGAGCATATGGGAACATGCAGGTATGCGTCCTTGATGTCCAAGGATGCCAGAAAGTCCGCTGGATGGAGAGCAGTGAATACAGAGCGAACCGACTCCATCCGGAATCTTTGTATCTTCACAAAGCAATTGAGGGCCTTGAGATCCAGGATTGGATGAACCCTATCCTTCTTTGGCACTACGAACAGATTCGAGTAAAACCCCTGAAACCGTTCCTGCCCTGGGACAGGAATGATCACCCTGCGTTCCAGCAGATCCTGGACCGCCCCATACAGGGCCTCCCGACGGGTCGGCTGAAGCTGGAGGGAAAGAATCTGTTCGGCGGACAAGAGAGAAACTCTATCTTGTAGCCTAAGGAGATCACTTCGCAAACCCACAGGTCGGAGATCAGAGATGTCCACACTGAGTCGCAAATTCGCGAAGACGTCACCCCACCCGAGAGATGGGTGGGGGCAGACCTTCATGCGGACGCAGATTTGTCCGCAGGCTTGTTGGGCTTGAGAAACCAAGGACGCTTTAGTCCCTGAGCAGGCGCTTTATCCGCCTGGGATCTTTTACCTGCTGCCCTGGGCGGACGAAAAAAACGCTTGTGTGTAGTAAAGGAGGGCCCTTGCCTATGGCGTGGCTCCTTAACCTTTTTGGATTGCGGAAGCAATGTGTCTTACCTCCTGTGGCATCTTTAACAATGTCATCCAGAGAGGCCCCAAAAAGTCTGTCGCCCTTAAAGGGCAGATCCAACAGAGCCTTCTTGGAAGATTGGTCTGCAGGCCAGCACTTTAGCCAGATCAGGCGGCGTAATGCCACCGCATAAACCAAGGCTCTAGACAGCAAGGGGATAGTATCCATGTCTGACTCGCAGACAAACTTAAAGGGGAGTTCCAGCCTTTTTTTATGTTTATTAAAAGTCAGCAGCTACAAAAAGTGTAGCTGCTGGCTTTTAATAAACATACACTTACCTGTTCCACTGTCCAGCGGCGCTCCACTCCTCTCCCCCCTTCTCCGCCGGCGCCTCCATTCATAGTGTGGGCACCCGGCCGTGACAGCTTTCGGCTTCACGGCCGGGCACTCACTGCGCATGCGCGAATGGCGCAGCACTCTCTGAGTGGACAGGCGATCGCCTGGGACCTGTCACGTCCCAGGTGATCGCCTACAGGGAGGGGCCGCCAAAAACGATATGACGTGACGCCTAGGCGGCCCCAGGGCGGAAGGAGGAAGTGGGACAGGAAGTCCCACTCCTACTGAAGCCCCCACTCCCCCCCCCAAAAAAAAATTACATGCCAAATGTGGCATGTAAGGGGGCGAGGAGTGGATTAAGCGGAAGTTCCAAATTTGGGTGGAACTCTGCTTTAAGGCCCTGTACCAACTGGTCGGCCAAAGCTACCTCATTCGGAGGAGCCTCCCACGCCTTTAACCCTTGGGAGTAGCATCTTTGCCCACTCAGTAAGTTTCTGAGACACCAAAGCCCCAGCCAGTGCTTGGCGCACCGCTGAGCCCACCACTGTGGATAGGTAGCGAGCGCCTCAGCCTTCTTGTCCACAGGGTCCTTAAAGACAAGAGCCCCTTCCACTGGAATCATGGGAACTTTGTTAAGTCTGGACACAGGGGGGTCCACTATCGGGCGAGAGGACCATTTTTTCAGGAAACTCTCCTCAAAGGGGTACCGGACCGCAAAACTTTTTGGGGCAGCAAAAACCTTCAGTGGGTTTTCCCACTCCTTGTATAAAAGCTTATCGAGATAAGACACACAAGGAAAAACCTTAGCAGTGCGGGCCGGCTTACGAAACCCAAAAGGGGACCGCCGTCTCTGCTGCTTCTGCAGCACTTTCCAATTTCAGCATATCCCGCACTGCAGTGATAAGGTCAGATACCAAAACCTTTTCATGTGCTGACCCGGACCTGGAGTCGTCCTCACTGTCCGACCGGTCACGGTCCGCAGTCTCTGATCCATCAGAATCAGGGCCATGAGCCACAGCCGGGCCTGGTTCTGCAACAGAATTATCCCCAGAAGATGGCGGGGGAAAGGGGCGTTTCCTACCCCCTGTGTTCCCACGCGCCGCTTCTACCTTGGCAACAAAAGCATCCAGGATTGCCGACATAGCGTCCACAGATACATCAGGGGCACCAGCTGCAGGGTCTCCCAGAGGACTCACCACCCTTAGAACGGTACGGTTACTGCTGCCATCTGCTCTTGCCTGAGATGCTCTCCCACAGCTGCCTGTGTCAGTCTGATCCTCTGTCAGCGTGTGTCTGTATAACTTTTGCGCCTGTAGAATGCACCCTAGAGGCCGAAGACTTCCACAAAATGGCCGCCGAGCGGCCGCGCTGAAGAACAGTGCGGACCATAAGAAAATGGCCACTGAACAGTCGACAGAGGCCAAAGCGGGCGCGGACCACAAGAAAATGGCGGTAGATCCATACAGGCGCAAACCACAAGAAAATGGCCGCCGAGTGATTGATAGAGGCCAAAACAGGCGTGGTCAACAAGAAAATGGCCGCCGACAGCATGGAGGGAGAAAACACACAGGTAAGCAGCAAACATTGTCATTTTAATGATAGCTAACAGCGCAGTTCCCGCTTCAGATGGATCCCCCCAGGTGACCCCCAGCACCCAGCAGCCAGCCTTAGCTTGCAAAGCCAAGGGAGGAGGGAAGGCAGGGAGAGAGGAAAAAGGGCAAAACCACTTACTTGATCTCTCCAGGAATGTCCAGCCAAGTCCTCCTGCTGAAGCAGGGGAAGCTACTTACCCTTCCTGTGTGGATTATGCTGGAAGACATTCCGGACAGACCATCTACCGTGCAGTTACTGAGGTGACTGTCGGCCCGGCATGCTATGATTGAGCCATCATATGCATGCCCTGGAGCATAAAGCTCACCGGCCACCCATGGAGCGACGGGCATGTCGTGGAAAACCGAGCGTGTAGCTAGGGTCGGCACACGCTCGATGGCCGAAACTGGGGAGACTACAAGGATCTGGGATCCAGCCTGTCACCCAGTCGGCAGTTGATCGAAGATAGCAGGAACAAAAAAACATAGAAACGTAGAAAACGTAGAAAAAAAACCCCAGACCAATGGGCCCGAAGGGAGCCATGTTCTTCTCCTATACTAGGCAGAAAAAAATGATCTGCGAGGTGCAGAGAGGGGGATTATACCCAGAGGGTCCGCCCCCTGGGCGGTACTGTATAAGGTGTGATGTGTTGACACTTTCTGCAAGTTTTCTGCCTTGTCACTCCTAAATGAAGGATAATACCCACTTGTCAAGAGGAAGCTGTGTCCGTACATGAACGAAAGAGTAATGCCGCGTACACACGTCCGTTTTTAATGTCATTGAAAAAAACGACGTTTTTCTCGACGTGATTCTTCTCAAGCCTGCCTTGCCTACACACTATCATGAAAAAAAAATGCTTGAGCAAAGCGCGGTGACGTACGAAATGTACAACGGCACTATAAAGGGGAAGTTCCATTCAGATGGCACCCCCCTTTGGGCTGCTTTTGCTTCTGAGCATGCGCGTTTTTTTTCACGTTGTTAACCACTTCAACCCCCGGCTTTTTTTACCACATCAATACCGGGCCTATTCTGGCACTTCTCTCCTACATGTACAAATCATCATTCTTTTGCTAGAAAATTACTCAGAACCCCCAAACATTATATATGTTTTTTCAGCAGACACCCTAGGGAATAAAATGTCGGTCATTGCAACTTTTTTTCTTGCACGGTATTTGCGCAATAATTTTTCAAACGCCTTTTTTTTGGAAAAAAAATGGTTTCGTGAATTAAAAAATAACAAAACAGTAAAGTTAGCCCAATTTTTTTATAAAATATGAAAGATGATGTTACGCTGAGTAAATAGATACCTAACATGTCACGCTTTAAAATTGCGCACACTCATAGAATGGCGCCAAACTTTGGTACTTAAAAATCTCCATAGGCGACGCTTACATTTTTTTTACAGGTTACCAGGTTAGAGTTACAGAGGGGGTCTAGTGCTAGAATTGTTGCACGCGCTCTAACGCACGCGGCGATACCTCACATATGTGGTTTGAACGGCGTTTACATATGTGGGCGGGACTTACTGTGCGTTCGCTTCTGATCGCGAGCTACCGGGGACAGGGGCGTTTTAATTTTTTTATTTTTTTTTATTTTATTTTATTTTACTTATTTATTTATTTTTTAACACTTATTTTACTTTTTTTTTATTTTTTTGATCACTTTTATTCCTATTACAAGGAATGTAAACATCCCTTGTAATAGGAATGTGTGCGACAGGTCCTCTTTATGGAGAGATGCGGGGTCAACAAGACCCCACATCTCTCCTCCAGGCTGGAAAGTATGTGGTCAGTGAAAAAATTTTCACCGATCTCATACTTACAAGCCGCAATGGCGGCTTTGTTTACATCTGAGGTCCCGGGCGTGACGTCATCACATCGCGCCTGGGCCTCCGACGATCATAGAGACGACTGGTGACCATCTGGTCACCAGTCATCTCTATGCTCTTCACGTGACCCACCAACGACGCCGGATGATTCTCTCCGGGTCCCCGATCGCACGGGAGAGCCCGGAGAAGCACTGGATGGCGGCAGGAGGGGGGGGGGATGTCCCCTCCCGCCGCCTATAAGAACGATCAAGCGGCGGAACCACCGCTATGATCATTCTTATGATGCGCAGAATCGCCGGCACAAAAAATAGGATTTTTATAACAGCTTACCTGTAAAATCCTTTTCTTGGAGTACATCACGGGACACAGAGCGACATAGTCATTACTAATGGGTTATATAGATACCGTCAGGTGCTGGCACTGGCAACTTCCAAAACCGGAAGTACCCTCCCCTATATAAGCCCCTCCCATCCGGGAGCACCTCAGTTTTGTAGCAAAGCAATAAGTGTCCCTAAAGAGGGGCGGGAGCTCTGTGTCCCGTGATGTACTCCAAGAAAAGGATTTTACAGGTAAGCTGTTATAAAAATCCTATTTTCTTTCTCGTACATCACGGGACACAGAGCGACATAGTCATTACTAATGGGATGTCCTAAAGCAATGCCAAATGAGGGGGGGATACACCATATATAAGCTGAGCGCTATCAGACATGAGGATCTTTTGCGGCCTGCAACACACTGCGCCCAAAGGCGACATCCTCCTGACTTCTAACGTCCACCTGGTAGAACCTAGTAAACGTGTGAACTGAAGACCATGTTGCGGCCTTACAGATTTGAGCCAGGGAGGCCTGGTGATGCACTGCCCATGAAGTTCCAACTGCTCTCGTGGAGTGCGCTCTAACTTTGAACGGAGGCGGTCTCCTTCTCAAGCCATAAGCTTGCATAATGACCTGTCGAATCCACTTGGCTAAAGTAGATTTTGACGCTGCCTGACCCTTTCTGGGGCCTTCCGGCAGAATAAACAAAGTATCCGTTCTGCGAATCTGAGCAGTGGCCTTTAGATAAGCTTTAACTGCTCTTACTACATCCAAAGAATGCAATAACTTTTCCTCTACCGAAGTAGGTTTGGGGAAAAAAGAAGGAAGAACCACATCTTGGTTCAAATGAAACCTCGATACCACCTTAGGAAGAAAGGCTGGATGAGGACGTAACACTACTCTGTCCTTATGGATAACCAGATATGGCTCCTTACAGGACATAGCTGCTAATTCCGATACTCTTTTAGCCGAACAAATGGCTACTAGAAAAATCAATTTCCTGGTGAGAAGCACCAAGGAAATATGCTGTAATGGTTCAAATGGTTGTTTCTGTAGAACCGACAGAACCAAGTTTAGATCCCATGGACATATGGGAATATTAACCGGAGGACTAATACGCATCACTCCTTGTATAAAGGCTTTGACTAGTGAATGCGAAGCCAAGGGCCTTTGAAAAATATTGACAAGGCCGAAATCTGACCCTTGATAGTACTCAAGGCAAGCTTCCTATCTACAGCCCACTGTAGGAAGTCCAGAATCCTACCTATTACGTACTTATGTGGATGCCATTTCCTGGCCTCACACCACGCGATGTACGCCTTCCAGATTCTATAGTAGATCTGCCTGGATACCGGCTTCCTGGCATTGATCATGGTAGATACCACAGCATTAGAGAGCCCTCTCTTTTTTAGAATGTGGGCTTCAATAGCCAGGCCGTCAAACCTAGGGCTGGTAAGGAAGGGAAGTATATCGGTCCTTGCGAAAGCAGGTCCGGACGACGTGGGAGAGTCCAAGGACTCCCCACTGAAATTTTACAATCTCCGCGTACCACGCTCTTCGGGGCCACGCTGGAGCCACCGGAATCACTGGTTTCTTTTCTACCCTGATTCTGCGGAGTAATCGAGGTAACCATTGTGGCGGTGTGAATGCATATATCAGCTTGAACTGATCCCAAGGGAACACTAGGGCATCCGAGCCGCAAGCTAGGGGATCCCTTGTCCGAGAGACAAACCTGTCCCCCTTTGCGTTGAATCTGGATACTAGAAGATCTACATCCGATGTTCCCCACCGCTGACATATTGTCCAGAAAACCTCGGGGTGAAGGGACCCTTCCTCTGGGCCTAATTGCTGGCGACTTAGAAAGTCCGCCTTCCAATTCTCCACTCCTGGAATGAATACCGCAGATATGGCTGGGACATATTTTTCTGCCCATTTCAGGATGTAATTTACTTCCCTCTGGGCTGCACGACTCCTGGTGCCCCCCTGATGATTGATATATGCCACTGCTGTGGCATTGTCTGATTGAATTCTGACAGGGGACCCTTGGAGTTTGGATGTCCATGCTACTAGGGCATACCGGGCTGCTCGTATCTCTAAGAGATTGATGGGCAGGGCCTTTTCTGCATCCGACCATCTGCCCTGGAGAGACTATTGCTCCAGTACTGCTCCCCAGCCTATAAGGCTGGCATTTGTAGTGACCACCTTCCAAGAAATCGGACTGAAGGATTTCCTTTTTTCCAGATTCTGGGGAACCAACCACCAACGGAGGCTCTTGCGAACGGAAGGGGACAAGGACATTGTAAGTCTAGGGCCTGAACTTTTTTGTTCCAGGCTGACAGTATGGCCCCTTGCAAATTCCTTGAATGGAATTGACCGTAGGGTACTGCTTCGAATGATGCCACCATTTTTCCCAGCAGCCTCATATACAGGCGTATGGACGGCTGTCTTTTTTGTACCCACTAAGTGGATCAAATCTTTCAAAGACAACACCTTTCCTCGAGGCAAGAATATTTTTCTCTGGCCTGAATCCAACCTTAGCCCCAAGTATTCCAGACTTTTGACTGGTTTTTAGGGCTGACTTGTCTCGGTTGATAATCCAACCGTGAGATTCCAGATACTTGATTGTCTTGTGAACGACCACGTCTAGTTTTTTCACTGAGTGGTCTATCAGCAACAAGTCATCCAGATATGCCATTATCATTACACCTTGTGTTCTTAGATTGGCCAATAAAGGGCCAGAATTTTTGTAAACACTCGTGGTGCTGTGGCCAAACCGAAGGGTAAGGCTCTGAACTGAAAATGGCGCCCTTCTACTGCAAAGCGTAGAAATTTTTGGTGGACTGGAAAGATGGGAATGTGCAAATAAGCATCTTTGATGTCGATCGCGGCTAACCAATCCTCCCCTTGTAGGGCAGTGGCCACCGATCGGATCGACTCCATCGGAAAGTCCTGATATACAGGAATTTGTATAGCCCTTTTAGAATTAATATGGGCCTCCCGTCCGCGTTTGCTTCGGGACTGTAAAGAGGTTTGAGTAAAACCCGAACCCTCATTCTTCCAGGGGAACCTCCATAATTACTCCTTGGAGCAATAGTTGTTCTAGTGCCAACAGGAGGGACTCTCTCTTCCGGGGATCCCTTGGCACGTTTGACCTCAAAAATGGGAAGGAGGAGAGTCTTTTAACTCCAAACTGTATCCCAAACCTACTGCGGAGAGCACCTATCTGTCTTGATCGTGTCCCGCCAGGTCTCTTGCGAACAACTGGAGTCCTCCCCCCACCCGACTGAGTGGGGGCTTCAATGAATTTAACTTTGGGGGAGGTTTTGTACCTCCCCTGACCCAGGGTTTCTCATTACCCTGCTACTGTCCCTGTTTTTTACCCCCGGGATTTGACCGAGGAGGCCGTCGGAACTGTTACACAGCCGATGCCCCAGGGACTGGAGAAGCAGGCCTCTCAAAGAGGGACCTCTAACTCTGTTTTTAACCGGCAAGAGCGTATTTTTACCGCTGGAAATTTTCTGGATATATTTGTCCAGGTTTTCCCTGAATAAGCGTTCACCATGAAACGGGACGCTAACCAGCCATTCTTTACAGGGAGCTTCAGCAGACCAGTTTTTGAGCCATAGGAGCCTACGCATATGTACTATAGACAGCGTAAGGCGGGAGGCCTGATGGACTGAATCCTCTATGGCGTCAACCGCAAAGCCTAAGGCTCTAGGTAGATCAGCTAGGGCAAAGCCTGCTGATCTGTCAAGTCCCTCAAGACCTGTTTCAACTGATCCTTCACTGCTTAGCAGACCCCAATAGCTGCTACTGCTGGTTGTATCACCAAGCAGATTTTCATAAGGACTCCAATCCTTTATCTATTGGGTTCTTGAACATTTGGACATTATCCACTGGACATGTCAGTGATTTATACATACAAGAGATGGCTGCGTCCACTGTAGGGACCTTCCATTTTTTTTTTTTTTTTTTTTTTTTGATGAACTTATCCTCCATGGGATAGACCACCGGAAATCTCTTGGGGGAATAAATATTTTCTCAGGACGTTCCCAATCCTGGTAAATGAGCCCTTTCAGTAAAGGGTGAAGTGGAAAAGAACAAACAGTCTGGGGGCTTCCAGCGACCCCAACGAGGATACAGTAGTGGTTGATGGTTCCGCAAGGTGCATTTTTAAATGCTGATCGGACCATGTTAGTCAGAGACTGAACCCATAATCTTTCAGCTTGAGATGCTGAGAAAAGGTTCCCCCACTGTTGATTCCTCTATAACAGAATCAACCTCATCCTGATCCCCTTCAGGCAGGTCGATCCCTGTATGGGACTGTTGCTCTGCTAACAGGCACTCTGAAGGAGGAGACGGAGATCGGGCGTGCTTTCCCTGACAGGGAGGCAGCGATAAATGTTGACAATCTCTCTCTAATCCTCCCAGAGCTGAGGAAAAAACCTCCTCTGTTACATACACAGGAGCAGGTGAACTGAGGACAGCCACAGTACCAAGTACCCCTGCGGGGACTCTATGGTCACTTACCTCTGAACTTCAGGGGAGACTGGTGCAGCAGAAGTATGCCCAAGATCCTCCGAGCCCGATGAGACCCCCTTCGCTTCCTGGAAGATTCAGTTCCGGAGCTTCTGGATGGCATATTCCTAAGCCTAAAGCTGAGGTATTCCAGCCGTAATACACCACTTTTACTGAGAATAGTCTAGCACAATTGCTGCTATATCACAGTTGGTGTCTACTAATGTGCCTTTCTAGGGGATGCCTGTATCAACCGCTTGCTGTATGCCTTTAAATGTTGCCAGCTCTGTCTCTGTACTTCATAGCCAGCTCACTACAATATTGTGGTTTTTTTAAACTGCTGGGACGCCCGCACATGCGCAGAAGCGCTGCGGCGCGCACAGAGCGTCATCCCCCAGGCTCCGCCCCCTTTCCCGGCTCACCTCTATATATAGAGGCGCGTGCACGCGCGCGGCCACGTGCGCCTTCGGCGCCAATTTCAAAATATGGTAACAAGGGACAGGAGCCAGGGCCCCTCTTTGCCGCAGGCCGGGGGATGGACGAGCACTGCAACATGGCAGAGGAAGCAGTTTCCTATAAGAGAACTCACCATCTGCCTGGACTTTGCTCTGCTGAGAAGAAGCTAGTCCACATGACAAGAAAACATTCCACAGCGGCCTCTAGTGGACAAACACAGGTACCGCAGTCTAATATATTAAATATATATATAAAAAAAATTATTTTATTTTTTTTCTTGACCACCATTAAAAATTATTACATTTTTTTTTAGTAGTTACAGGCATGCACAGAATTTTGCGGGAATACCATTAGGTAACAGACAAAGACAAATTAGGCTTGGGGGTCCCCCAAAAGAACCAAGTTCCTGGGGGCCCCCACTTACCTGTTCCCCGCCGCAGGACTTTGTTTGGTCCACAAAAGCCCAAACTTCACCTATCACGGCAGGCATTGTAATCAAACCTTCAGGGACCGGGTTCCCAAGGATTCCACTCCCCTGGACCTGTATAGCACCCTGCACAGAAAACATCTTGGTCGTGGGTATGACCAGAGCTCTGGATCCCAGGGTCCAGCTCTCCTAAGAGAAGCATTACAGGCAAAACCTTGCTCTTCTCTGCAAGGCCCGGGTACCGACCGTTTAGCTATGAAGCTTTTTTGGTCGGATCCGGAATAGCTTACTGAGGCCCAAAAGAACCTGTACGCAAGCTCAGTGAAAAACACATGTTTCTTCTTGGCCAACACCTTAGACACTGGCAAAAAACTGAGGTGCTCCCGGATGGGAGGGGCTTATATAGGGGAGGGTACTTCCGGTTTTGGAAGTTGCCAGTGCCAGCACCTGACGGTATCTATATAACCCATTAGTAATGACTATGTCGCTCTGTGTCCCGTGATGTACGAGAAAGAAAATGGATATCTGAATGATGTCTCTAGCTGCAGGCATCATTCAGATATCCCCCCTCAAAGCAGAGGACGTCATATGACGTCCAGCCAGGATGGAAGATCCCATCTGTGGACGTCATATGACTATGGGCGGTAAGGAAGTGGTTAAAGCCTACACACGGCCGCTTTTCATGACGAGAAAAACGGCGACGTGAAAAACGACGAGAAAAATTAGAGCATGTTCCAAATTTTTAATGCCCATTTTTCACGTCGTGAAAAATGCTCTGGAGCCCACACACGATCGTTTTTAATGACAAAATGAAAAAATTTCATTTTTCTCGTCATGAAAAACGGTCGTGTGTACGCGGCATTAGAAAGAGCTATCTCCAGCACTTTTTTTTCTGAGAGAATAGGTGCAGGAACTCAAACCCGGGAGGGAGGGGTGGAGGAGAAGTAGTGAGGTGGTCTGCATCATCAAGTGTGTGCTGCCTAATTTTACAGTGGGTGTTAAAGGGACATTGTTAAACTAATGATCTCTGTATGCTATTCTGTATGTATGCTATGCTGTCCCTCCCTACCAAGAAAAAATTCTCCATAAAAAAGCAACACCCATCACTTACCTCTACACCTCCTATCCACTGCTCACCTCATCCCCGTGTCCAAAGCTCACCTCTGCACATCACCATCTAAACCTCACCTCTGTACCCCTCTCCAAAGCTCACCTTTGTACCTCTGTCCAAAGCTCACCTCTGCACCATAAAATTCAAAGCTCACCCCTGTGCCCCTGCCCACAGCTCACCTCTCTACTCTTCTCCAAAGCTCACCTATTTGCCCCTGTCCAAAGCTAGCCTCTGTACACTACTCCAAAGCTCACCTCTGTACCCCGCCCACACTTTACCCCTTTACCCTGCCCACAGCTTACCCCTGTATCCCTGAACCTTGCCCGCAGCTCACCTCCGTACCCCTGTCCACAGTTCACCCTTGTACCTGCCAGCAGCTCACCCCTGTATCCTGCCAGCAGCTCACCCCTGTACTCTGCCAGAAGTTTATCCCTGTACCCTGTCTACAGCTTACCCCTGTACCCTGCCATTAGCTCACTCCTGTATCCTGCCTGCAGCTTACCCCTGTACCCTTCCAGTAGCTCACCCCTGTACCCTGCCAGCGGCTCACCCCTGTACCCTACCTACAGCTCAGGTCTGTGCCTTATATACTTCTCACCCCTGTACCCTGCTCATCTCCGCACCCCGCCATCTAAAGCTCACCTCTGTATCCCTCGCCAGGACTCACCTCTTTATCTCTGTCCAAAGCACACCTCTCTCCACCCAAAAATCCAAAGCTCACCCCTGTACCCTGCCCACAGCTCACCTGTGCCCCTGTCCAAAGCTAGCCTCTGTACACCACTCCAGAGCTCACCTCTGTACCCTGCCCACAGTTCACCCCTGTAGCATGCCCACAGCTTACCCCTGTACCCTGCCCACAGCTAACCTATGTGCCCCTGTCCAAAGCTAGCCTCTCTACTCTTCTCCAAAGCTCACCTTTGTACACTGCCCACAGTTCACCTCTGTACCCTGTCCACAGCTCACCTCTGTACCCTTCTTCAAATCTCACCTCTGTACCCCTGTCCAAAGCTAGCCTTTGTACTCCACTCCAAAGCTCACCTCTGTACCCCGCCCACACTTCACCCCTGTACCCTGCCCACAGCTTACCCCTGTACCTTGCCCGAAGCTCACCTCTGTACCCCTGTCCACAGTTCACCCATGTACCTGCCAGCAGCTCACCCCTGCACCCTGTCTACAGCTTACCCCTGTACCCTGCCATCAGCTCATTCCTTTATCCTGCCTGCAGCTCACCCCTGTACCCTTCCAGTAGCTCACCCCTGTACCCTGCCAGCGGCTCACCCCTGTATCCTACCTACAGCTCAGCTCTGTGCCTTATATACTTCTCACCCCTGTACCCTGCATACTGCTCACACCCGCACCCCGCCATCTAAAGCTCACCTCTGTATCTCTGTCCAAAGCTCACCCCCCCCCAAAAAAAAAAATCAAAGCTCCCCCTGTACCCTGCCCACAGCTCACCTGTGCCCCTGTCCAAGGCAAGCCTCTGTACTCTTCTTCAAAGCTCACCTCTGTACCTTGTCCACAGTTCACCCCAGCTCACCTCTATACCCTGCCAGCAGTTTACCCCTGTACCCTGTCTACAGCTCACCCCTGTACCCAGTCTACAGCTCACCCCCGTACCCTGTCTACAGCTCACCCCTGTACCCAGTCTACAGCTCACCCCTGTACCCAGTCTACAGCTCACCCCCGTACCCAGTCTACAGCTCACCCCCGTACCCTGTCTACAGCTCACCCCCGTACCCTGTCTACAGCTCACCCCCGTACCCTGTCTACAGCTCACCCCCGTACCCTGTCTACAGCTCACCCCCGTACCCTGTCTACAGCTCACCCCCGTACCCTGTCTACAGCTCACCCCCGTACCCTGTCTACAGCTCACCCCCGTACCCTGTCTACAGCTTACCTCTGTACCCTGCATACAGCTTACCCCTGAACCCTGCATACAGCTTACCCCTGAACCCTGCATACAGCTCACCCCTGTACCCTGCATACAGCTCACCCCTGTACCCTGCATACAGCTCACCCCTGTACCCTGCATACAGCTCACCCCTGTACCCTGCGTAAGCTGTGTCCGTCCATGAAGGAAAGAGTAATATAATATTCATGCTGCCACAATGCAACTGTCAGAACTCCCTTTCACACTTGGGCGGGCAGGTGCGCTGGTGATATAGCGGCGCTATACCATCGTTTTTACAGTGATATTCGTCCGCTAGCGGTGTGGTTTTAACCCCCTGCTAGAGGCCGAAAAAGGGTTAATACCGCCTGCAAAACGCTGCTACAGCAGCGGTTTGTGGGCGGTATAGCCGCGGTGTCCCATTGATTTCAATGGGAAGGAGCGGTATACACACCGCTCCAAAGATGCGGCTTGTAGGAGATTTTTTTTCCTCCCGCCAGCGCATCGCCTCAGTGTGAAAGCCCTTGGGCTTTCACATTGAGAATGCTGGGGCAGGATTATTTCAGGCGTTATTTATGCGCTATTTTTAGCGCTAAAACGCCTGAAATACACCTCAGTGTGAAAGGGGCCTAAGGGATCATTTTAATATTTGTTCTTGTGTATGACCACTCCTTTGCCTCAGGATGTAATAGCCGAGTAGGTCAGAACCGTGCAAAAAGGTCAGTTACCAATATAATCCTTATGTAAACTGTGCTGTCAGTCAGTAAGTTGATAATATGGATGGTTCAGTACACAGAGGGGAGCTTATTAAAAGCGGTATTAAACCCAAAAACTTGTTTAACTGCAGCTCACCAATTCTTTATTTTTAGGCTTTTTTCCTTTATTTTTACCTGGTGATCCAGCCAGTAAATCTGTTACTTTTCAATTTACTTTAAAGTGGAACTAAACTTAACTTTAAGGAAAAAAACTGCAAGCAGGCAGCTTTTTATTGCAGAGAAAACGGGGCCCCCTGCAAGGTAATGGCATAACGTGCCAGCATGCATCGCATACTAGCACATTATGAAAATACCTTAATACCTTAAAATGGATCCCTTCAGCGGCCACTGTCACTGCTAACAGGGCTTCTATCCTCACTGTGTCTTCCTACTGGGTTTGTGGGCCCGGCCAGCTGCAATGATGTCAATCTCGTGCATGGGCACATGAGCCACGATCGTGGCACAGTGCTCTGAAGGGAGGGCATAGTCCCTTATAAATGCAGTGCACATGCAACAGTGATGTCACAGGCTCCAAAACATGTGAATATCTCCTGCATTTAGGAGATATTAATTTTAACTACAGGTAAGCTTTATTATAGACTTACCTGTAGGTAAAAGTTGCAAAGCAGAGATTACTACTGCTTTAAGACAAATCATTTAACGCTGACAGGGATGCTTACATTAATCAGCTTTTTTGATTTATGTAAAAGCTTTAACCAAAAAGGAAAAACTGTTTGCTCTAACTGCTTATAAAAAAACAAAAAATGTACGAGGGTTCTTCAAATTCTGTCTGCTCCAGTTTTGACCCCCCACCATAGTGTGTAATTAGTTAATATGGTTTTAGGCATACAGTCCTCAACATTGCCCATTTCTTTGTGCTTCTTCAAAAGAGCTTTGAAACCCCTGTCTGCTTTAAAATCTTTGGGAGAAACCTTACTGATGCAGGATAACTACCTTGTGTGCTCAGTCTTCCCATGATGTATAACCTGTGACATGAAACGCCTTCCACAAACTCAACTTAGTAGCAGGGTTTGGATGTCCCTCACTCAGTTTTAAACCTCCTACACAGCTGTTTCTGTATATATTAATGACTGTGTTTTAACCTATAGACCGGGTTCACACTAGTGCGACACGACAGCCCGTCCTACTTTGGATCCGACTTTGCCCCGCGACATGAAGCCGACATATGTCCGACTTTCAATGAACGGGGATCCGACTTGGATCCCCGCCAATGCCAGGCACTGTGTTTGGTATGAATCTTGAGGGGGAACTCCAGGCCAAATTTTAAATAAAAAACCGGCATGGGTTTCCCCTCCAGGAGCATACTAGGCCCTTGGGTCTGGTCTGGATTTGAAGGGGAACCCCAAACTCGAAAAAACGGCGTGGGGGTCCCCCCCAAAATCCAAACCAGACCCTTATCCGAGCACGCAACCCGGCAGGCCGCAGGGGAAGAGGGGGCAAAAAGAGAGCGGCCCCCCCTCCCTCCTGAACCGTACCAGGCCGCATGCCCTCAACATGGGGGGTTTGGTGCTCTGGGGCAGGGGGGCGGCCTGCGGCCCCCCCCACCCCAAAGCACCCTGTCCCCATGTTGATGAGGACAGGGCCTCTTCCTGACAACCCTGGCCGTTGGTTGTCGGGGTCTGCGGGCGGGGGGCTTATCGGAATCAGGGAGCCCCCTTTAATAAGGGGGCCCCCAGATCCCGGCCCCCCACCCTATGTGAATGAGTATGGGGTACATCGTACCCCTACCCATTCACCTGGTGGAAAAAAAATGTCAATAAAAAACACACACAGCTTTTTAAAGTAATTTATTGCACAGCTCCGGGGGTCTCCGGTGTCGTCTCCGCGCTCTCCAGTTCTTTCTTCTGCCGGGCCTCCGCTATCTTCTTCCAGCTGTTTTGCTAGCGGGGCCCGGTCTTCTCCGTCGCCTTCTTCTTCTCCCGCTCTCCGGTTCTTTCTTCCGCCGGGCCTCCGCTATCTTTTTCCAGCTCTTTTGCTAGCGGAGAGGCCCGGTCTTCCAGTCGTCTCGTCCGGCTCTCCGTTGTCCTTCTGCCGGCCCCTCCACTATCTTCTTCCAGCTCTTTTGCTAGTGGAGGGGCCGGTCTTCCCGTCGCCGTCGCCGTCTTCTTCTCTCTTCTCCTCCTCGATGTTGACTCGTCGCTTCCTCCCGCTGTAATACTGGCTGTTCGCTTCGCTCCGCTCCGAATTAATATAGGCTTCTCATGACGTCACAGTCACATGCTCCCATGACGTCACAGTCACATGCTCCGGAGCATCTGACTATGACGTCATGAGAAGCCTATATTAATTCGGAGCAGAGCGAACAGCCAGTATTACAGCGGGAGGAAGCGACGAGTCAACATCGAGGAGGAGAAGAGAGAAGAAGACGGCGACGGCGACAGGAAGACCAGCCCCTCCACTAGCAAAAGAGCTGTAAGAAGATAGTGGAGGGGCCGGCAGAAGGACAACGGAGAGCCGGACGAGACGACGGGAAGACCGGGCCTCTGCGCTAGCAAAAGAGCTGGAAGAAGATAGTGGAGGCCCGGCGGAAGAAAGAACCGGAGAGCGAGATAAGAACCGGAGAGCGGGAGAAGAAGAAGGCGACGGAGAAGACCGGGCCTCTCCGCTAGCAAAAGAGCTGGAAGAAGATTGCGAAGGCCCGGCAGAAGAAAGAACCGGAGAGCGCGGAGACGACACCGGAGACCCCCGGAGCTGTGCAATAAATTTCTTTAAAAAGCTGTGTGCGTTTTTTATTGACATTTTTTTTTCACCAGGTGAATGGATAGGGGTACGATGTACCCCATACTCATTCACATAGGGTGGGGGGCCGGGATCTGGGGGCCCCCTTATTAAAGGGGGCTCCCGGATTCCGATAAGCCCCCCGCCCGCAGACCCCGTCAACCAACGGCCAGGGTTGTCGGGAAGAGGCCCTGTCCTCATCAACATGGGGACATGGTGCTTTAAGGTGGTGGGGCCGCAGGTCGCCCCCCTGCCCCAGAGCACCAAACCCCCCATGTTGAGGGCATGCGGCCTGGTACGGTTCAGGAAGGAGGGGGCGCTCTCTCGTCCCCCCCTCTTCCCCTGCGGCCTGCCAGGTTGCGTGCTCGGATAAGGGTCTGGTTTGGATTTTGGGGGGGACCCTCACGCCGTTTTTTCGGCGTAGGGGTTCCCCTTCAAATCTAGACCAGACCCAAGGGCCTGGTATGCTCCTGGAGGGGGAACCCATGCCGGTTTTTTATTTAAAATTTGGCCTGGAGTTCCCCCTCAAGAGCAGCAGAGCACAAGTCGCATGCCAAAGTCGGATCATGCAAGACTGCGGTCAGACTTTGATCCGACTTCAATGATAGTCAATAGGCTGAAGTCGGATCAAAGTCGGACCAAAGTAGTACAGGGAGCATTCTCAAAGTCGGACCGACATGTGTCGGACCAGTTAAGACGGCTCCCATAGGGTAACATTGATTTTCACACGTCATGCGACATGAGCTCCCAATGTCGGAGCGTTTGTCGCCCCAGTGTGAACCCGGCCATATATGAAATCGATGATCATTAGCACCTGCTTGGTGTAATTGGTTAATCATACACCTACCGCTAATCCTACATAATCTCTGCCTTTGTGCAAGTATACGCAGTGTGCAAGTGTAAGAATTGATGGTGGTTTGAAGCTAAAGGGTAATAGGGATGCACCAAATGGGTTTTTTGGTACCGAAACCGATACCGAAAACCAATCTTGATTGATCCCGAAAACCGAAAGCGGATAACGAAAAGGCCCGAAACCGATATATGCTTTTTTATTATATTACCTCAAAATAGCGCCTACAAAATAGGGGATAGAATAATGACATTTTTTTTTATTATTTTCTTTTTACTAGTAATGTCGACGATCTGCG
Organism: Rana muscosa; assembly: GCA_029206835.1. Classification (NCBI taxonomy): domain Eukaryota; kingdom Metazoa; phylum Chordata; class Amphibia; order Anura; family Ranidae; genus Rana; species Rana muscosa. Next base: position 194,110,296 of record CM055122.1, read on the forward strand.
ATTTTTATGGGACTGCAACATTATGGCGGACACATCGGACACTTTTGACACATTTTTGGGACCATTCACATTTATACAGCGATTAGTGCTATAAATATGCACTGATTACTGTATAAATGTGACCGGCAGGGAAGGGGTTAACACTAGGGGCGAGGAAGGGGTTAAATGTGTTCCCTAGGAGTGATTGTTACTGTGGGGGGAGGGGACTGACTGGGGGAGGTGACCGATCTGTGTCCCTATGTACAAGGGACACAGCATCGGTCTCCTCTCCCTGACAGGATGTGGATCTCTGTGTTTACACACAGAGATCCACGTCCTTTTCTGTGTACCGGCCGATCACGGGTACCTGGCGTACATCGCGGCCGCCAGGCACGCGCATCGGCATCAAAGTGACGCGCCAGGCACGCTCGCGCGCCCCCCAGTGGCCGGAGGAGCCGAGATTGTCTATTGACGGCCTCCCGGGTTTCTAGAGCCACCTTGTGGCCGTCATTTGTATATGGCCCGGGCTCCAGCAGGTTAAAGAACAACTCTTTAGAGTCTCAACTAACCATAACATAAATATGGCAAAAGGCCGTTATTCTGTTTCAGACAGTTTCTGTAAATATAGTACAGTAACAGTTATACTATACTATAATAACATTTTTATTTTATTATTTTCTTTCAACTTAAATGAGAACTAGTAGTTTTTTCCCCAAGTTCTCTTCCTAAGGTGTCAGCGGCTGAATGTGCGATATAAAAGTGTATGCAATGTATCTGTGGGTTACATACACAGTCATACAGTAGACCGAACTGTGTTCCGGCCCCGGGTATGGGCGGAGACATCCTGGAACACAGACTAGTCTACAGCAGCGGTGCTCAGCCAATCACAGCAAGCAATGTAGACTAGTCTGTGTTCATGGAAGTTACCGCCCATACCCGGAACACAGTGCACTATAATACTGTAGTATGTAGACAGCCACAGATACAGAACATACAGTTTTGCATTTGCACATGCAGCGGACTGACAACTTAGGGAGAGACATAGTTTGGCCCAACAGCAACAAACAAACTATGGTACAGTAGTTCAAAAGCTGGAGTTCTCTCTTAAATTGAAGACAAGTGCAAAAAACTGTAAAAGAACTACAATGAACAACCAACAAATGGCACAACTAGATAATTGGAACATACTAGGTAGTCAGTCATACTATGTTGTATGTTACAATTGTCCAATAGCACAGTCCAATACCAATTAATTTACTATGTTCAACATGGTAAATGAATTGGTCCAAGCTACGGATTTTTAAATCTATTTCAGTAAAAGTGGCAGATTTTGCTTTAGGAACAAAAGTTGTTCAGCTTTCTCACAGGAGAGATGGTTTCTTCTCATCAAGAATATGAGATGCTAGACTGAATAGTCTCTTACTCTCTGTACTGGTGTTTGGGGCAGATAAATATCTGCGTGCAATCTGTGCAAGCAAGGGAGAATGTTCTTTGTTGATGCGCCAGTACTCAAGGGGATCGTCGCTTCTGGCAATAGGCTGTTCGGCTAAATAAATGTCAAGCTGTTGGGTAGCTGCACCTGTTGTGGCACCGCTATGGATTGGGGTGCATTCGTGTAAAATTTCTTCAAACATATCAGATATGGAGGGAGTGTGTTCCTCTTCAGTATGCGACCGTTTCTCACTTTCCTGTGTGCGACACCTCGAAACTCCTTCACTAGATGCTTCCACCACCCCCATTAGTGCCAGTATCATTTCCCGTGCACGCTACTTTTTCTCCACATTAAAGTAATGCTCTTTAAATCGAGGATCTAGAACTGTTGCAATGCAGTACAGAGGGTTGGACTCGGTGTCTTGAAACCGGTTGGTAACGGCCTCCAGTAGAGTGGTTTTAGCCATTTTTACGCCATGGTCTGTTTCTACCTCTTTTCCAAGCAGACACTTTAGTGCAGCAATCAAGGGGATAACTTCAGCAATGCAAGCATTCGTTGAGCTTATTTCTTTTGTTAACTGTTCAAATGGAGATAGAAGAGACAAACTGTTTTCAACTAACGTCCATTGATGTGCACTCAGTGTTGCTGGCAGCTCGTAATCTGCAATGTATGCAGCTAATACACACTTTTGTTCAAAAAGACTTTGTAGCATATAGTAGGTGCTAATCCAACGAGAGGCTACATCTTGCTGCAGTCGTTTCGGTGCCTTTCCAAACTGCATCTGCAAAGCCTGTAATCTGGAATAAGCAAGCGGAGAATGCTTAAAGTGACCCACAATTTTTCTTCCTTTTGATACGATATCAGACATGGTGCGCTGACTCAGCAATCCATTATTCACAGCCAATTGTAGTGTGTGTGCCATGCACGATATGCTTTGAAGTTCACTGTCTTCCATTGCCTTTGCCATGTTCCGCGCATTATCTCGGACAATCAAATGCACTTTAGACTTCTCAATGTGCCAAGTGTCAAGCATGGATTTTAAAGCATCAGATATTGCTGCTGCAGTATGTGATCCAACAAACTCACGTGCGTTAAGTAGGATGTTTTGCAATTGAAATTTGTCATCTATCCACTGCGCTGTCAGGCTGAGCATGCTCGTTGGACTGACATCTGAACTCCAAATGTCGGTAGTAAAACTGATTGCTATGATGTCGGTAGTCATGAGCTCCTGAACGTGTTTTCTAACACTGCTAAACAATTCATGTAGACTGGTATGTGCAAAATAGCGTCTGCTTGGTATTGAGTAACGCGGCTCAATATGTTAATTGAGCCTACGGAATCCAACGTCCTCCACAACAGAGAATGGCTGGTCGTCTAATGAAATAAATTCCATAATTTTAGCTGTAATGGCACAAGCTTTGGGACTGTCACTTGCATATTTTCTAACCTTTTCAAAGACTGTGGCCACAGATGGTGTTAAGCCTGAGGATGAGGAACTTTTTGAAAGTGGTACTGTTTTCTTGTAATCTGAATGCTGAACTGGATGAAGTGTTTTCAGGTGGTGTATCAAACCTGTTGAAAAATTATTTGGCACTATACTCCCTCTTGAAATTTCTGCTGCCCAAAGAGTACAGATTGCAAATTTGGGGTCTTTATCAGAAACTTTAGACACTGCAGACATGGTCCACCTTTGCTGGTAACGTAGAATAATATCATAGAATGATTTATAGTGAAAGTGAAATCTGAGGGGGGGGGGGGGGGGACGAAATCAATTTAAAAGCTAAACCCCAGGAGGCAGCTTTAAAAAATTAAATAAAAAAACAAAAAAAAATAGTATCTTTATTTTTTTTTATGGTGCTGCTCTTGGCATGCAAGGTAGTTATGTCTGCACTGCAGTACATCCGACTTTTACCAAAAAAATATAATTGAACTGAATAAATTTGATTTAAAATGGAATGAATTGCTTGCAAATTATTGCAATTGCATGCTATTTTATTTTTCTGGAGCCATTTTACTTCATGGCATTGTTGTCATTGAATTGGTCACTATAGGGTTGATTTACTAAAACTGTGGAGAGTGAAAAATCTGGTACAGCTGTGCATGGTAGACAATCAGCTTCTAACTTCAGTTTGTTTAATTAAGCTTTGAAAAAAACGGAAGCTGATTGGTTTCTATGCACAGCTGCACCAGATTTTTCATTCTCCAGTTTTTAGTAAATCAACCCCTTTGTCTCAGCGTAGTATTAAGTTATACGACACTGTCATGACAGCAAGCGCATCATTTTTTTAAACATGACAGTACACAATAAAAATTAAAATAATTATTATAATAATATATATGAATTATGAAATATAATATATATATATATATATATATATACATATACATATACACACACCGTATTTATCGGCGTATAACACGCACTTTTTCCCCCTTAAAATCAGGGGGAAATCGTGGGTGCGTGTTATACGCCGATCCCCCGCTGAAACGAGCGAGAGGAGCCGAGATACACAAAGCCGAAGTACACTCGGCTTTACTCGGCTCCTCTCGCAGTCCCACCCACCTCCACTGACATACAGAAAGCAGAGTGCACTTCGGCTAGTCTCGGCTCCTCTCGCAGTCCCGCCCCTGACTGTGAGCAGAGCCGAGTCTAGCCGAAGTACACTCGGCTTTCTGTATGTCAGCGGCGCAATCAGTGGAGATGGACGGGACTGCGAGAGGAGCCGAGTCTAGCCGAAGTACACGCAGCTCCGTTCGCTCCTCTCCACAGCGGATATCGGCGCCAAATTTAAACACTGCAGAGACTGGCACTGGGCAAGGCAAGGCTGCAAAGGCACTGGGCAAGGCAAGGCTGCAAAGGCACTGGGCAAGGCAAGGCTGCAAAGGCACTGGGCAAGGCTGCAGATGGACACTGGGCAAGACTGCAATGATGGACACTGGGCAAGGCTGCAGATGGACACTGGGCAAAGGCTGCAGATGGACACTGGGCAAAGGCTGCAGATGGACACTGGGCAAAGGCTGCAGATGGACACTGGGCAAAGGCTGCAGATGGACACTGGGCAAAGGCTGCAGATGGACACTGGGCAAAGGCTGCAGATGGACACTGGGCAAAGGCTGCAGATGGACACTGGGCAAAGGCTGCAGATGGACACTGGGCAAAGGCTGCAGATGGACACTGGGCAAAGGCTGCAGATGGACACTGGGCAAAGGCTGCAGATGGACACTGGGAAAGGCTGCAATGATGGACAAGGCTGCATTTAAATGTACGTTTTTTTCCTTGAACTTCCCTCCTAAAAGTTTTTTTTCTTCAAATTCCCTCCTAAACTTGGGGTGTGTGTTATACGCCGATAAATACGGTATATATTTATTGCATACTGTCATGTTTAAAATAATTCATGTGCTTGCTGTCATGTCAGTACTGTAGAACTTATACTACGCTGTCAAAGTAAGTGACACATTCAATAACAGCAGGCGCATGAACTTTATATACTGTATACTACAGAAATAGCCCCCAAAAAAATAAATAGCTTGCAATTTGCAATCCATTCCATTTCAAATCATATTTAATCACTCAGTTCAATTATATATTTTTTTGCTACAAGTTAGATCAGATGTACTGCAGTGCAGACACACAGTCATTTTAAATAGTCAGACTCAGTACTAGTACTAATTATCAAGAAATAAAATTACTAGTTTTTCAACTTTGTTTCTGTCAGTTTAAGAAGGCAAAAGCAGCAATGCTCACCGGCGAATAGTAATGGTAGCCATGCAGGAGTGACAGTGCCCAGTCTTGTACTTGAGTATGCTATGTGCAGCCCTCTATGAAGCTGTCTCTCGCTTCCCAGTACCAGTAGTGTCTATAGGGTCTCAGTACCGTCTCTCGGGTCCCAGCAGCGTCTCACAAGCACGAGGAGTGTCCGCGGGAAGGTGCCAGCGTCTCAGCAGGGAACGTGCTTACGAGTGCGGTGTCTTAACCGCGAGGAACGTGCACGCCGCCCACACAACGAGTGATGTCACCCGCTGATTCTGCCGTCTCTACTGCGCATGCACGATTTTCGGCACCAGTATCGGCAAGAATTCTGTTTTGGCTTTTTGCCGAAATGTCCATTATCGGTTGATATGTTTCGGTGGCCGAAATTTCGGTGCATCCCTAGTAATAACACCAAATATTGATTTAATTTGGATTTTTCTTCTGTTTTTTCACTTTGTATTGTGTAAAGTGATAAAAATAAACAATTAAAATATATATTTGCATTTCTTCACACCTGCTCAAAATGTTTTCACAGTACTGTATGTGAAGAGAAATCCCAGGTACAGGCATACTCTATGATAGATTAACAGTGGAATGCAAAAAAATAACAGTTATTACTCAAATAGGATATACATAAAAACTATGTATACACAGATATGAAGCACATGGAGAGTTTAGAGCACATTATCAAGTTGTGGAATTCTTTCCCCTAGAGGCACAGCTACCGTGCAGTCAGGGGATGGAAGCAACACAGCAGTCCACAAAATTATTTTCACGCCAGTAACTCTTTAGAACAGCTGGATGTTTTACAGCAGAAGTTTGGTGCACTGTCTGCCCTCGCACAGAGAATATGAGTGTTCTGCAATCCAAAAATGTTTTCATTAAACAGACCTGAAAGGAGAATTCCGAGCTTCAGCAAGATCTGCCAGATGCCGGCGGCTGTGTATCTGCACTGGACAAATGGACAGTTCTGCAAAAGCCAATCCACTAGCTCTGAACCCACACAGCTCCTTCTGAAAAACAGAGAACATAGGAGGATTTTAGAGACTGGTCTGACACAAAGGAATAATCATGAGCTATTGTATAATGACAGTCATTCCTATAAGGGTTCATTCAGACAGCTGTCAAGGGCTGTCCACCACACAGATCAGCAAATTTCTGCGGTGGGTACTGCCAGCTGTGTTTGCTCAGCCACTACAAATCAATGACAAGCTCGGCATCTGTTCACATGTAATCACACGTGAAACGATTACCTGCAGTTAAGGACTGATGAGTGGCCCGGGATGCAAATAGCCTGTACACAGACAATCATCTGTCCCGCATGTAATTGTTCCTTGTGAAATTTCATCCAAACAGCCACTGACAGTGTCAGCCTGTCATTGATTTGTACAGATTTCCTGTCTGCAGCTTATCACAAACACTTGTGCGTACACGCCGCAGAAATGCGATGATATGGGCAGTGTATAGTCCTGGACAGCCATGTGACCTGGGCCTTTGAACAAATCAACAGAAACATATTGGTGTATGTTTGGTTGGTGTACATTTCTGGCTGTACGTTTTAACACTTTCATGACCATTGCTACTTAGATAACAATACCTCTAGGACTAATTTAAATACCTTTTACACCGTTTTTTAGGAGCATATGCTGTTAGCTTTTATTTGTTACAACATTTTAATAAATACCCTGCACTAATTTATTCCTATAGGCTGATAAATGTTTAGAAAAAAAATGTGAAAAAAATCTGTATGTTTTTTACTTTGTAATAATGTTTTTATAAACCTTTTTGGTTTCTGTTTCTTTAACATTGTACTGCCTTCTTTTAGAAATGTATTTAATTCAGCAGATGCACACAGCTATCAAAGCAGACAATTCAAATCAAAGCTTCTGAATTGAGAGGTGTCAGATGACACACCCAAAAAGACTTGCAAAGTATTGACTTGAGGCTGAATACAAATTGCACGCCACACTTTTCTGATATTTATTTGTAAAACAATTGGAAAACCATTTATCACTTTCCTTCCACTTCACAATTGTGTGCCACTTTGTGTTGGACTATCACATAAAATCCCCCAAAAATACATTTAAGTTTTTGGTTGTAACATGACAAAATGTGTAAAAAATACAAAGGGTGTGAATACTTTTTCAAGGCATTATACATGCTATGAGTTAGAAATATGGGTCTTCAAAAAAAGTATTAGGTTGTCAGGAAACTATATGTGTAATTTATATCCCTAGAACACCTGATTGTGCTCCTTGGATGTTGGGTCTCTCTAGGTGGCTAGGCTGTGAAAAAGTCTCACACATGTGGTATCGCCCTACTCAAGACAAGTATCAGGATGTATTTTGGAGTGTAATTGTTGCTATGTCCTTGCTGTGTTTTATTACTGTCTTATAAATTTAAAACTTTGTGTAAAAAACAAATGCGTTTAATTTTCTTTCCACATTTTCCAAAAACGTGTGGGAAAAAAATGACATGTTCAAAAGACTCAGAATGCGATATAGAATATACTTTGGGGTGTTTTCTGTCCAAACTGGGGTCATTTTGTGGGCGTTTCCATTGTCCTGGAGCTCCAGGTAGTCAGGAAATTAGTGTAATTTGAGCTCCTAGAACGCCTGGGGGTGCTACTTGGATGTTGGGCCTCTGTATGTGGCCAGGCTGTGTAAAAGTCTCACACATGTGGTATCGCCATACTCAGAATGAGTAGCAGAATGTATTTTGGGGTGTAATTTTTGCTATGTACATGCTATGTGTTAGAAATATCTTATAAATTGGCAACTTTGTGTAAAAAAAAAAAAAGTTTTCATTTTCTTTCCACATTTTCCAAAAACTTGTGGAAAAAAATGGAATGTTCAAAAGACTCACAATGCCTCATAGAATAAATATTGGGATGTTTGCTTTCCAAACTGGGGTAGTTTTGTGGGTAATTCTATTGTCCTGGTGCTCCAGGGCCTTCAAAAGTGTAATAGGTAGTCAGGAATTTAGATGTGTAATTTATGTTTCTAGAATGCCTGGAGGTGCTACGTGGATGTTGGGCCTCTGTATGTGGCCACGCTGGGTAAAAGTCTCTCATATGTGGTATTGCCATACTCAGGATGAGTAGAAAAAGTTGTTTTGGGGTGTAATTGCAAGTATGCCTATGCCGTGTGTGAGAAATAACTTGTTAATATGACAATTGTGCGTGAAAAATAAATAAAAATTTGAAATTTTCCTAAGAATTGTGGGAAATTAATTACATCTTCAAAAAACTCACCATGCCTTTTACTGATGATGATGATGATGATGATATGTAAATTTATATCGCGCCAAATACTGTCTTGGAGGACTGCAACTAAGCGCGCTGTACCATAAATTCACCAATCAGCCTTGGGAAAAAAAAACTATTTGAGAAAAAGGGAGGGGAGAAAAAAAAGGAAGGCTCACGAGGGGAGTCGAAAAACAAAGTTGACGTTAATTATTACAGAATTAGATGTCTCTACATCCGTAGTTAGGAAAAAGCGTTTTTAAAAAGGTGGGTTTTTAATTGCCTTTTAAAAAGAGCTTGGGGAGCCAGAGATGGTCGGGGAGTTGGTTCCAAAGGGCCGCGCCCATAGTCTGCATTCGTCGACCTCCCAAGGACTGGAGTCAGGCGGGTGCTTGGATGATCCTATTTTGAAGCCCTGACCGCAATGCTCTAATTGGTGTGTAATGGGGGGCCATTTCTGTGAGATAGAGTGGGCCCAGGCCCCAATATGCTATAAACATCAGAACCAAGATTTTAAATTGTACTCTATGCACTATAGGTAACCAATGTAGCTGTGCCAGCACGGGGGTGATGTGATGTCTATATGGTGTACCTGTAATAGTGCGTGCTGCTTGATTCTGTATAATTTGGATTTTCTTGACCCACTTAAGGGGAAGGCCAAGGCAAAAACCATTGGCAAAGTTTAGTCTGGATTGTACTAGAGCCAAAGTAAGTGTGATTTGGTGTCGATATGAAAGTAGATGTCTGATCTTCCGAATAATTTGCAAATAGAATGAGGCATTTTTCATACAGTTCATAATTTGCGGAATCCAGGTAAGCTTTGCATCAAAAATGATTCCAAGGTTCTTGACTTGTCTTTTAGGTTCTGGGCAGGTACCTAGGTCAGATGGCCATCGGGATAGAATGGGAAAGGCTAGAGGTTCGCCCACTTGGAGTAATTCTGTTTTGGAGCAGTTGAGGCTTAACCATTTTCTATTCATCCAGGAATGGATATGAGTCATGCATTCTGCTAGGATCTGGGGACGTCTGTCATTTTTGGAAGTGTTGACTAGGATTTGTATGTCATCGGCATATAATTGGCCATGAAGGCCATGTAACTGCAACATATCGGGTAGGGGGCGCATATAACAATTGAAAAGGTATGGAGAGAGGGCAGAGCCCTGTGGTACTCCCCAGGGCACTAGGCTTATGGCTGACCTGAAAGGTCCCAGCCTAACCTGTTGGGTACGATCTTGTAGAAAAGACTGGATCCATAACAGGACAGCACCTCGAATTCCAAACTGGTCATGAAGGCGCGAGATCAGAATGTCGTGATCAATGGTGTCAAAAGCCGCGGAGAGGTCCAGTACTAAATACCTTGGATTGTCTACATTCCAAAAAGGGGGTATTTGTATTGCCCTGACATTTCAGGGCCTCAAGAAATTAGATAGACAGTCAGTACATCAGGAATGATCAATTTGCAATGATATGTAGCATAGCTTAAAGAGGAAGTAAACCCTGATGGGTTTACTACTTCTTTGTTTCCCTGCAAAGGTAAAGCATAATGGGCTACTATGCATCGCACAGTAGCCCATTATGTGTCACTTACCTGCAGGAGAAGCCCGCGATGTCCCCGATTTCCTCGCTAGTAGCGAGCGTCCATCTTCACCCCTCTTCTTCCAGGGGCCGCGAACTCTGGCTCTCTGACTGGCCGGAGTCGCGTGACGGCGCAACTGTAATTTTTGCAAATATCTCCTAAACCGTGTAGGTTTAGGAGATATTTGTTGCGCCTACAGATAAGCCTTAATCTAGGCTTACCTGTAGGTATAAGTGGTCTGCAAGGGTTTACAACCACGTTAAAGACTCTATAACTTTCAGACTAAATAATAGCCACTAAATTGTGTTATTTTTTACCAAGGATATGTAGCAGTATAAAATTTTGGCCCAAATTTATGAAGAAAATTACTTAATTTGCAAAATTTTGTAATAGAAGCTAAAAAAAAAATTTTCAAACTTTTTTCACTTATATCGCAAAAACAGTGCTGATTAATTACCACCAAAAGAAAGCTCTAGTTGTGTGAAAAAAAATATAAAAATGTTGTTTGAGTACAGTGTAGCACAACACTGTTTGAGTAAGTGTCATTAAAAGAGTGAGAACACTGAAAGCTAAAAATTGGTCCGGGCAGGAAGGGTAAAGTGCCATGTATTAAAAAGGTTAAACTAATCTTTGATTAAATCTTGGTGTTTTACCTTTTTCAGATTCTATAAATCTATAATTTACTTTCATTACATTTTTATATATTATTCACTTACTTACTATTGTTTATTGTATTTCATGAGGAAATAGGCTAACTGCAATTCATACTCGTTTATTAACTGGCAATGCATGTAATATTATGTTATGCATTTTCATCCAAAATTTTAATAATCAAATAATTAATAAAAATTGTGTAAGTGTGCAGATTAGAAAATTTAAATTTAAAAGTGGATTGGCTGCCATCAAGCTGAGACAAAGTTTGTCTTAGACATTTTTTATTAATTTCCCCATTGAAACAGAGATGATGCTGTTTTGACAAATTGTGCCACAGAAGCCCAAAAAAATGTAAAAGAAGTTTGTGGAGCACTTTCTCTGGAAACAGTATTCTGTGAAGATGGAGCATTGATGTTGGTGCAGAGCAGACTGGCCATAGTCCAATGTTACATTGGAGAACTTATTTAAATAATTATGATGTAGTAGCTCATAAGGCATCTTACCGGCAAATACAAGTAAGATACATCCGATCACGGATACGTTCTGGAGACAAGTTTCTTACTGCATTCCTTAATGCTCTGCCAGCGCAAGCCACGCTCTCACCATAGGACTGAAAGTAAAAAAACATGCAATCATTACAAATGACATAAAAAAAATTGATTTTTTGTACTAACCGTAAAATCCTTTTCTCGTTCGTCCATGGACGGACACAGCTCCTTAAATCTTGACAAAGTGGGTTATGTTCCTGTTCATATGAAAGAACTAGGCAAAACATGTTAGTTGTCTTAAAACATGTAACTTTAACAGAGTTGAACAGTCCTGCCCAGGGGTGGTCCTTCCGTACATAACCCTCCTACCTGCAGTCAGCAGCCTCAGTTCGTAGTAAAGCAGTACAAACTAAAAAAGGAGGGGTGGGTGCTGTGTCCGTCCATGGACGAACGAGAAAAGGATTTTACGGTGAGTACAAAAAATCCTATTTTCTCTTATCGTCCATGGACGGACACAGCTCCTTAAATCTTGACAAAGTGGGACGTCCCCAAGCAGTGTCAGAAAAAACGAGGGGTGGGAACAGCAATCAAAAGAAGACTTAACTTCACCCCAAACAAACAGAGCTCCTCACGGAGGAGTTGCAACCTCAAACAGCCGCCTGCAAAAACTTGTGGCCAAGGAAGCATCCGAAGATGCACACACATCAACCTTGTAAAACGTTGGGAAAGTGTGAACAGACGACCAGGTTGCCGTCTCACACACCTTGAAGACAGATGCTAGATGTCGGAAAGCCCAGGAAGCACCAATTGCCCTGGTTGAATGTGCCGATACAGGAAAGGGAGGCGCCCGCCCCTAAAGGGCATAGGCCTGGATGACGATCAGCCTGATCCACCTAGAAAGATGGCCGATGAGACCGTCAGGCCCTTCTGTGAACCAGATACCGGCACGAACAGTGAGTCAGAACTCCGAAACGGAGCAGTAGCAGACAGGTACACCCGTAGGGCACGTACCATGTCCAAGGTATGTAGCGCAGCCTCCTGGGATGCGATGGAAGAGGATACAAGGATGGAAGCACAATGTCCTCGTTTAGGTGAAAAGCCGAAACCACCTTAGGAAGGAATGAAGGTTGCGGGCGAAGCATCGCTTATCCGTATGGAGGACCAAGTAAGGCAACTTGCAAGACAAGGCCGCCAATTCAGAAACCCTTCTGACCAAAGTAATGGCAACTAGAAAGGCAACTTTTTGAGAAAGAGTGGAAACTTCCTGATGTTCTCAAAGGGAGGTTCCTGAAGTACCAAGAGCACTAGAGTCAAGTCCACGGAGGAATCGGTGGTCCAAACGGGGGAACCACGTGTCGGACCCTCTGCACACACGTACTTACCAGTGAGTGAGCCACCAAAGGCCGTTGGAAGAAGACAGCCAAGGCTGAAATCTTCCCCCTTAACGGTGCTCAAGGCAAGGTTCAGATCCACTCCGCACTGTAAGAACAGCAGGATCCGAGAAACCGGCCATGTCCGTGGGCGCCCGGCCATCTCATCACACATAGAGATGTAGGCCTTCCAAGTGCAATGGTAGATCATCCGGGAAGAAAGTTAGCGGGCCCCCAACATAAAGGGGATTATCGGATCTGCCAGACCACGGTCCCTTAGTACCTGGCTTTCAATAGTCAAGGCGTTAAACCCAGCGACTGTAAAATAGGATGAAGCATGGGACCTTGAGACAGAGGGTCCTCCCGCATTGGCAGTCGTCGGGGAGCGTCAGCTACCAGTCTCCTGAGGTCGGCGTACCAATCTGGGGCAATTAGAATCACCAGAATCCCCGCGGCCTCCACTCTGCAGAGCAAACGAGGAAGCAATTCCAGTAGGGGAAAGGCATAAATTCCCTATGGAGCCACCAACGCGTCCAACGCGTCTGCCCAGGGAGCCCTGGACCTGGCCACAAACCTCGACACCTGCGATTGAGTCAAGAAACCAGGAGATCCACAACTGGTGTGCCCCAATTTCGACAAGGTAATTGAAAACACCTCAGGTGAAAAGACCATACCCCTTGGTCCAGCATCTGGCGAGTCAGATAGTTCGCCTGCCAGGTCTCTACGCCCGGATGTAAGCAGCCGATAGAGGCGGCACGCTTCTTTCGGTCCAACTTAGGATGAGAGCGACTACCGACGCTGCGGCCGTCCAACTGAAACCTGATCAGACGCCCCTGAAGTCTCTGCGACCCTTTGGAGAGGCACAGTCTGATCACTCGAATGTCGAGGACATCGATCGGCAGTCGAGATTCTTCAAGACCGTGAGCCTGGCGTGATCACAGTCCTATGGAAAGGAAGGGATGACCTCCCGGACTGAAGAGCCGGGAAATGCAGCCGCCCTCTCAGGGAAGCCTTGACCAGGTGACTTACCTGAATCTAGAGACAATGGAGATCTGTGCCAAGTGGACAGGATCTCTTCCTGCAATACTCGAGTGTGGAATAGGGCAGACAGAACTGCCTCGAAGGAGGCCACCATGAGGCCCAGAACTCGTGCAAAAAAGGGGAGAGACGACCATTTGCGGGATGCCAACAATTTCACCGCTGACTGGAGCGTCTGCAACTGCTCCAAAGGAAGGAAGACCTTCGCCTCCAAAGAATTCAGGATCAAGCCTAGGGACTTCAGACACTGAGTCGGTACCAACACCGACTTCTGTATGTTCAGTACCCAACCAAAGTCCCGGAGGGTCTGACTAGCTATAGACATGTCCTCCTCTAATTCTGAGCCAGAAGCAGCTCTCAGAAGAAGAACGTCCAAGTAGCCCATGATATCAATGTCTCGCTGTCTCAGCGAAGCCCAGATCGGGGCGAGCACCTTGTGAACAACTTTTGGTGCCGACGCGAAGTCAAATCGTAAAGCGCAGAAAACTCAGATGGCTGTTGCAGATGGGGACATGCAAGTATGCGACCCTGGTGTCCAGAGACGCCAGAAATCCCCAAAAACAATACATACACACACTGTATGTATGAATGAGTATGTTCATACTGTGGCGCCGAAGACGCGCATGTCTTTGGAGTGTGGGAGGAAACCGGAGTACCCGGAGGAAACCCACGCAGACACAGGGAGAACATGCAAATTCCAGGCAGATGGTGTCGGGGTCCGGGTTTGAACGAGTGACCCTCTTGCTGCCAGGTGAGGGAGTTAATCACTGCCCCACTGTGCTGCCCTACAAGGTATTGAGGGCCCAGAGGTCCAAGATTGGACGGACACCGTCCTTCCGTGGGACTACCAACAGATTCAAATAGAATCCCTGAAACCCTTCCACCAGGGGCAAAGGTAAAAGTATTCTGCAGAAGAGCAAGTCTTGTACTGCTCCCATCAAAGCAGACTGACGAGCCGGAAGGAGAGGAAAAAATTAGAGGGAAGGATCTGTTTGGTGGATAAGAAGAAAACTCTATCTTGTACCCCTAAGTGACCACCTCGCAGACCCACTGGTTAGAGAGCAGAGAGGGTCACCGAGCTGCAAACTCGCAAAATCATCCCCCCCAACCTTGAGTCGGGCGGGGACAAAATACCATGTGTAGCATAGTATGTTAGCCGACACATTCGTGCACGCACCCAGGGACGCTTCTGTCCCCCAGCTAAAGCCTTGTCAGTCCGGGAGGATCTACTGACGAAAATACCGCTTCTGCGCAGGATCGGAGGGCCCCGGCCAATGGCGCGGCTCCTTCCCCTCAGAGGACTGTGAGAGAAGAGTGCTCTCACCTCCAGTGATATCTTAACAATGTCGTCCAGCGAAGTACCAAAAAGCCTCAGAAAGGCAATCTGCCAGAGCTCACTTGGGAGCTTAGCCAGCGGACCAGCATTCCAGCCAATCAGGCGGCGCAGCACCACCGCAGATACAGAGGTTCTGGAAATCATTTACATACACACACACCGAGTATGTATTAGTGTATACGTCTTTACCGCATGTCCTTGGAGTGTGGAAGGAAACCGGATCACCCGGAGGAAACCCACACAGACACGGGGAAAACATGCAAACCCCAAGCAAACTGCAACGGGGCCATTTAAAATACACACACTGTGTATGTATTAGTGTATATGTTTTTACTGTGGCGCCAAAGGTGCGCATGTCTTTGGGGTGTGGGAGGAAACCGGAGTACCCGGAGGAAACCCACACAGACACGGGGAAAACATGCAAACCCCAAGCAAACTGCAACGGGGCCATTTAAAATACACACACTGTTTATGTATTAGTGTATATGTTTTTACTGTGGCGCCAAAGGTGCGCATGTCTTTGGGGTGTGGGAGGAAACCGGAGTACCCGGAGGAAACCCACGCAGACACAAGGAGAACATGAAAACTCCAGGCAGATGGTGTCTGGGTCCGGGTTCGAACCAGTGACCCTCTTTCTGCCAGTTGAGGGAGTTAACCACTACACCACTGTGCTGCCCTACATGAAAAGTCGCAGCCATATATAGGTCGCAACACTGACCCCAGCATCACCGCCTTAGACCTCTTATCAGAAGGGTCCTGTATAACAACGGACTGCCATGCGCTGGGTGACCACAAGGACCTCTGCGGCCATTCCCATTCCTTATGTATGAACTTTTAAAGAAAGTAACATAAAACAAAAATGTCACAAAGCGGGCAGATTTGTGTGTCCTAAGGGAGACAGACTCCTCTACAGAAGTCCCAGCTGGAGAGTGTCCCTGACAGCATCAGAAGTGCACTCAGAAGTGCCCTGACAAACATTTCCCAGAAGATGGCGGGGGGTAGGGGGCGCTTTCTTACCCCCCTTACGCCTGCAATCCATTTCTACCTTGGCAACAAAAGGTTCCAGGACTATCTATAGCGTATCCAAAAAAAACGCAAGTGCAGGGGCACCATTTGCTGCCTCTGGCTCCAAACCCACTCCAAAATGCCCACCAGGCGCCTCAGATAAAAAAAGGGCGCGGCTACAACAAAATGGCCGCCAATGGAAGTTTTAACACAAAAAATGGCGTCAGCGCCGCAAAAAATTGGCGCCCGAGGCCAGGTATGTGGATGAGATGGCCTGCAGAGACTCCCAGGAGACAGACCCCCCTCACAGAAAGCGGACCCTGGCGCCCCATGGTCCCCCACAGGGACTCGGAGCCCCCCCACAGGTACACCCCGGTTTCAGGGGGCCCTAGGGCAGGAGGGGAAAGGGCGACAGAGAGCAGGGAAAAGGGAGGACAGGAGAACCCCTAAATCCCGGGAATGCCCAGCTGTTCTATCCTGCCAAGACAGGAGGAACCGTACTTACCTGTCCTTGCGAGGACAAGCTGGTTCGTCCCTGACAGACCCACAACCGATGGTACGGAGTAGCTGTCGGCCCGGTCCACTGTGAGTGAGGCAACTAGCAGCCCAGTCATATGTGGACCCTGGAGCATGTGCTCACCGGTCACCCCTGGAGCCATGGGGTATGTCGTGGTCAGAACCAAGCGCGAAGCAAGGCACTGGCACGCTCGATGGCTGGAACTGGGAAAACTACAAGGATCTATATAGCCAGCCTGTCGCCCAGCCGGCAGTTGATAGAAGATATCATGAAAGAAAAAAGAAAAATAAAATAAAAAAATCCTTCAGGACTCTGGGCCCAAAGGGAGCCACGTCCTTCTCCTCTGCTAGGCAGAAAAAAACTGAGGCTGCTGACTGCAGGTAGGAGGGTTATGTACGGCAGGACCGCCCCCTGGGCGGGGCTGTTCAACTCTGTTAAAGTTACATGTTTTAAGATAACTAACATGTTCTGCCTAGTCCTCTCCTATGAACAAGAACATAACCCACTTTGTCAAGATTTAAGGAGCTGTGTCCGTCCATGGACGATAAGAGAAATATGCTTAAAGTTTACAACAAATACCTTTTCTTAGTGCTGTGATTAGTATACACATAAAAAACATGACAATCAAGATCTCAGCATTCCATTTTCTCCCTTCAGCATTTCCCCAGGAGGAAGTGTAAGAGAAATGTGCAGAAATTGGTATGTCAGCTGGGCTTATGGAGATACATTCCACTATAAATTTTACAGATTCTTCAATAAATCGCAGAAAGTGACAATGTGGACAGAAAAGGAAGACAAAATGTACACAAATGTTACAAAAAGCAGGATTACCAACAGATTTTTTATTTTTTTTGTATTATTGTGGCTCATTTCTTTCCCTGTAAGCCTAATTTGCATAGACATTTACCTGTAATATGTGAATGGGCTGTGTCTAAGTAGCTGGAGCTGCTAGGTGCTGTGTGCAGACAGCCCATTCATGATTATGGAGATGCAGCGGCTGCATGTACACAGCTTCTCGTCCTAATTTGAAAGTCATAAGGGCCCAGGTAAGCAGCCCCAAACACAGGGGCATTTGGGGCTGCTCACAAACAAGGCTGTCAAATTTGGATGAGCAACTGCATTCACTCAGCCGATTGCATCCCCATAGGCATGAATGGGCTGTCTGCGTGCAGCACCTGGCAGCTCCAGCCACTTAAATTGTATGTTACCCCAGCATTTTATTTTCATTTTTTTGTTTATTGAACTTTAGTGCCTTTTTAGTGTGGACTTAATATTTTCCTAAAGACTTTTTGTTCTTAGGTGCGCCACGCTTCTCAATCTCATTTTCTTAATATGTGTCTGTTGTACTATGTACTTGTATGAAAAAGTATACTGTTCTCTTTTCATTGCTTCCTTTTTGTGAAATATCTAGTTATTCTGCCAGCCACCTTGCTTTCCTATTTCAAACTGACCACGCCAGGCATAGAACATCCATCCCAGCGTTATCAGCTTTCTGGATGTGCTGGGAGAGCAGCCTGCCTGTCCTCCAATGGTCAGACTTGTTGTTGTAATGTCCCCCCTGCACATCCTAAACTAGATCAGTGTACTACTGTCTCTCTGCCTTCTGCTGACAAGCCTTCCTGCAGTCTCCACCCCACCCTTATGTAGAGTATATATACACACACACACACACACACACACACACACACACACATATATATGATCTGGGGCTCCATGCAAGATCTCACCCCGTGGGGTCAAAATGATCACAAGAACGGTGAGCAAAAATCCCAGAACCACACGGGGGGACCTAGTGAATGACCTGCAGAGAGCTGGGACCAACTTAACAAAGGCTACCATCAGTAACACACTACACCGCCAGGGACTCAGATCCTGCAGTGCCAGACGTGTTTCCCCCTGCTTAAGCCAGTACATGTCCGGTCCCGTCTGAGGTTTGCTAGAGAGCATTTGGATGATCCAGAAGAGGATTGGGAGAATGTCATATGGTCAGATGAAACCAAAGTAGAACTGTTTGGTAGAAACAAAACTCATCGTGTTTGGAGGAGAGAGAATGCCGAGTTGCAACCAAAGAACACCATACCTACTGTGAAGCATGGGGGTGGCAACATCATGCTTTGGGGCTGTTTCTCTGCAAAGGGAACAGGACGACTGATCCGTGTACATGAAAGAATGAATGGGGCCATGTATCGTGAGATTTTGAGTGCAAACCTCCTCCCATCAGCAAGGGCATTGAAGATGAAACGTGGCTGGGTCTTTCAGCATGACAATGATCCCAAACACACCGCCCGGGCAACGAAGGAATGGCTTCGTAGGAAGCATTTCAAGGTCCTGGAGTGGCCTAGCCAGTCTCCAGATCTCAACCCCATAGAAAACCTTTGGAGGGAGTTTAAAGTCCGTGTTGCCACAGCCCCAAAACATCACTGCTCACAGAGGAGATCTGCATGGAGGAATGGGCCAACATACCAGCAACCGTGTGTGACAACCTTGTGAAGACTTACAGAAAACGTTTGACCTCTGTCATTGCCAACAAAGGATATATAACAAAGTATTGAGATGAACTTTTGATATTGACCAAATACTTATTTTCCACCATAATTTGCAAAAAAAAATATTTCCAAATCAGACAATGTTGTCTGGATTTGTTTCCACAATTTGTCTCTCATAGTTGAGGTATACCTATGATGACAATTACAGGCCTCTCTCATCTTTTTAAGTAAGAGAACTTGCACAATTGGTGGCTGACTAAATACTTTTTTGCCCCACTGTGTGTGTGTGTGTATATATATATATATATATATATATATATATATATATATATATATATATTGTACAGCAGGGCTCGACAAACCCCGGGCGCCAGGTCGCCATGGCGACTAGAATTAGCGACCTGGTGCCTGGGGCAGCACAGCTGGGGTATGCCGTGTCTCCGTGCCCCCCCCCCTCCGCGCCGCGGGATCGCGTCGGGCCGCACCGGCCGGTAATTGAGGCCGCGGCTTTGCGGCCTTCTGCAGGCCTATGCTTCCTTCTGTGGTCTAGCGCCATCTTGTGGTGGCCGTTGGTATGACAACCAGCAATGCTAATGGAGTTTCCCTGTCTGTTTTCACTGCCATCTCCTTCCCTCTAATTACAACCCCCAAACATTATATATATTTTTTATTCTAACACCCTAGAGAATAAAATGGCGGTCGTTGCAATACTTTTTGTCACACCGTATTTGCGCAGCGGTCTTACAAGTGCACTTTTTTGGGAAAAAATACTTTTTTTTTTTATAAAAAAATAAGACAACAGTAAAGTTAGCCCAGTTTTTTTTGTATAATGTGAAAGATAATGTTACGCTGAGTAAATTGATACCCAACATGTCACGCTTCAAAATTGCGTGCGCTCGTGGAATGGCGACAAACTTTTACCCTTTAAAATCTCCATAGGCGACGTTTAAAAAATTCTACAGGTTGCATGTTTTGAGTTACAGAGGAGGTCTAGGGCTAGAATTATTGCTCTCGCTCTACCGATCACGGCGATACCTCACGTGTGGTTTGAACACCGCTTTCATATGCGGGCGCTACTAACGTATGCGTTCGCTTCTGCGCGGGAGCTCGGTGGGACGGGGCGCGTTCCTGGCTCCTAACTTTTTTAGCTGGCTCCTAGATTCCAAGCAAATTTGTCAAGCCCTGTTGTACAGGACGCCAAGGTTGGGTCCTGGACGTGTGCTATATAGCACCAATATTTGGGTTGTGGTCCCTTTAAGGAGTGGTGATGGCATACCTCCCAACCCGCACGGATTCTACAGGTTTTTCCTGCAGTGACACAACTTTCCCGCAGTACCGCGATACCTTCTGTATTCCCGCACAGCCACAGCAGGACACATGAGGCAGAGGAAGGAGGAGGAGGTAAGTTGGTGGTGGAAGAGGTATGTGATGGTGTTCAGGAGGTCACCCAGAATGGGTGAGGAATTCCTGGCAAAAGAAGTAGTCCAGAGAGGACTGGCTCGCAGTCCTCTTTGTCTTGACAAAGAGTTATTTGGGGACCAGAATTTCAGAAGCTCTAAAGTGATATTCGAGTGGGATAGAGCCTCCACTCCTGACCACTGGGAGTCAGCACACAGGGGGTTAAAGGCTTCCAGGAAACAGCTCATAAAACAGGAAGTGGTGCTAGAGGTGTTGTGGAAGGAGAATGGGGATTGCACCTGTGAAGATGAGCGTGTGTCTGCTGGGAGCTTTTAAAAGATTCAGCAAGGGCTCTGGAAGTTCCCTCTACAAAACTGTATGTGCCTTTTCTTTGATTTATTTTGTGCTGAAGACCAGCAGGACTTTACTTTATGCTGGAAGATAAGTGGACTTTGTTTTTATATTTTTCCTGTGTGCTGAACGAAGCTTGATTTTTGGTTAGGGTTCACATAAACTCTAAAGGCACATTCCATTCACAGACTATGGGTGTAGGTGCCCCTGTGAAAGAGACCTTAAATGTAACTAGGTATATCAGTATATCGTATGTAAAAAAGAGCTCTGGATAAACTGTATAAATATTAAAAGTAATTGGGCCCCAACAGATTCAAAATACACTGGACATAGCAAAGAGAGGAACTCTCTGTAGTTTGCATTAATGAGATCACAAAGGTATTTTAGTGTACCAACACAAGTTAGACCTCCCATCCAACTGGGGTGTAAACAGTTCAATGTTAGCAAAAATGACAGAAAAGGGAATGGACCCTACAACAGAAGCAATCATCGGTATGTGCATTCTCATATCAGCCAAGAGATCCAGCTGGTGTAGGTAGTATTGCTAGCCTTCACCAATTCTTTAAAAAACAAAATTAAAATGTAGTCTTTTCTATAATATCTAAATTCTCATGTGCTATTCATGTATGTATTTTTCCCAGAGCGCTCTTCTATACCTTCAGGCATAAAAAAAAAAAAAAAACTTCCTAAAATCTAAAAGCCAGCTACGAGAATGTATGAGCCAGTATGCAGTTTGCACCACACACAGCGACACTAAGTTCAGTTCTCACCCCTGCAACAGCCCTATATACAGTTATTTTTTCCACAGAGCAGTTATGTACACAATTCTCTCTCATTCCACTACAGCAGCCATATAAACAGCTCAGAGCTCATCTCACACAGAAGTCATATATGCAGTTCCTAACTTCCTACTACAGCTGTTATTCATAATAAATAAAAAAAAAAATATATATATATATATATATATATATTATACACAGTATCTCACAAAAGTAAGTACACCCCTCACATTTTTGTAAATATTTTATTATATCTTTTCATGTCACAACACTGAAGAAATTACACTTTTCTACAATGTAAAGTAGTGAGTGTACAGCTTGTATAACAGTGTAAATTTGCTGTCCCCTCAAAATAACTCAACACACAGCCATTAGGCCCCTTTCACACTGGTACGACACGACAGTTGTACGATTGTGGATCCGACTTTGCCCTGCGACTTGAAGTCTGACATGCGTCCGACTTCAATGAACAGGGATCTGACTTTAATCCCCGACAATACCAGGCATTGTCTGGTATGAATCTTTAGGGGTAACTCCGCGCACAATGTAAAAAACAAACAAAAAAACAGCATGAGCATACCAGGCTCTTCGGTCTGGTATGGATTTTAAGGGGAACCCAACGCTGACAAAACTGCATGGGGAAAAAATCTATTCCAGACGCTTATCCAAGCACACAGCCCGGAAGGTCAGGAAAGGGAGCGGGGACCAGCGAGCGCCCCCTCCCCTCCTGAACCGTACTAGGCCGCATGCCCTCAACATGGGGGGATGGGAGCTTGCCCTGCACCCCCCACCCAAAAGCACCTTGTCCTCATGTTGATGAGGACAAGGGCCTCTTCCCGACAACCCTGGCCATAGGTCGTCAGGGTCTGCGGGCGGGGAGCTTATCGGATTCTGGAAGCCCCCAGATCCTGGCCCCCCACCCTAAGTGAATGAGTATCAGGTACATTGTACCCCTACCCATTCACTTAAAAAAAGTGTCAAATATAAAACACAGTACACAGGTTTTTAAAGTAATTTTATTACGAAGCTCCGGCGTCTC
This sequence comes from Rana muscosa, assembly GCA_029206835.1. Classification (NCBI taxonomy): domain Eukaryota; kingdom Metazoa; phylum Chordata; class Amphibia; order Anura; family Ranidae; genus Rana; species Rana muscosa. The sequence goes on from CM055122.1 coordinate 194,132,739, forward strand.
TTCCGACTTCTCCACTCTCTGCCTCTTCTGTCTCCTTCGCTGATGACTTCTAGCCCTCTCTGGTTCTTCTCCCTTTGTCCACTGTCTTCTGCCGGGTCTTCTCCGTTGTCTTCTCCCTCTGTACTTCTTCCAATATTATATCTCTACAGCGCTAATGCTGGGTGTGCGGTGTGCCACTACTTATATTGGCATAGGGCACGGGAGGGCTGTCCCTTAGGACGTCACCGCCCATCATGCCCCGGGTGGTAATATTATAAGGGGCGTGCCTCCAGATGTCACCTGGTGACACCGCCCCATGCCAATATAAGTAGTGGCACACCGCACACCCAGCATTAGAGCAGGAAAGAGCATCAAGTCAACATTGGAAGAACAACAGAGGGAGAGAACCCAGCAAAAGAGCGAGAAGACAGCAGAGAAGACCCGGCAGAGGCAGAAGACAGCGGACAGAGGGAGAAGAACCGGACAGGGCTAGAAGACATCAGCGGAGGAAGCAGAAGAGCCGGAGAGGGGAGAAGAAGTCGGAAGAGACGCTGCTAAATAATTTACTCTAAAAACCTGTGTGCTGTGTTTTTATTTTTGACACATTTTTTTTTTTTAGGTGAATAGGTAAGGGTACAATGTACCTGATACTCATTCACATAGGGTGGGGGACTGGAATCTGGGGGCCCCCTTGTTAAATTTCCCCTTTCCTGAACTGCCGGGCTGTTTGCTCAGATAACGGTCAGGTATGGATTTTGGGGGGGACCCCCATGCAGCTTTTTCGGCGTGGGGGTTCCCCTGAAAATCCATACCAGACTGAAGGGCCTGGTATGTTCTTGGAGGGGGAACCCATGCCGTTTTTTATTTTATTTGGCGTGCAATTTCCCTTTAAGATCATCAGAGCACAAGTCGCATGCCAAAGTCGGATCAGTTAAGACGGCGATCAAACTTTAATCCGACTTCAGTGATATTCAATGGGCTGAAGTAGGATCAAAGTCGGACCAAAGTAGTTCAGGGACTACTTTGAAGTTGACACGACTTGAAGTCGTACTAATATGAACGGTTGTCTTTGAAAATCATGGGGAACGATTTGTCATGCGACTTTTCAGTCCCAAGTCGCAGGGCAAGTCGTATAAGTGTGAAAGGGGCCTTAATGTCTAAACCGCTGGCAACAAAAGTTTCCTAAGTAAAAATGTCCGAATTGGGCCCAACTAGCAATTTTCCCTCCCCGGTGTCATGTGACTCGTTAGTGTTACAAGGTCTCAGGTGTGAATGGGGAGCAGATTTTTTTTTAAATTTGATGTTATCGCTCTCACTGTCTCATGCAGGTCACTGAAAGTTCAACATGGCACCTCATGGTAAAAAACTCTCTGGAGGATCTGAAAAAAAATAGGATTTTTGTACTCACCGTAAAATCCTTTTCTCTGAGTTCATGGACGGACACAGCCTTAATCTTGACAAGTGGGTGTTAGCCTTCATTCAGGAGTGACTAGGCAGAAAACTTGTAGAAAGTGTTAAACACATCACACCTTATACAGTGCTGCCCAGGGGGCGGACCCTCTGGGTATAACCCCTCTCTCTGCATCTCGCAGATCAGTTCGTCGAATAGCAGTACAAACTTAAAAAGGAGGGGTGGGTGCTGTGTCCGTCCATAAACTCAGAGAAAAGGATTTTACGGTGAGTACAAAAATCCTATTTTCTCTTTCGTTCATGGAAGGACACAGCCTTAATCTTGGATAAGTGGGACGTCCCAAAGCAGTGTCAAAAAACAACAGGTGCAACAGCATAAAAATAACCTTCACCCCAAAACAAAACAGAGCTCCTCAACGGAGGAGTTGCAACTCTAAACAGCCGCCTACAAAACTTTGCGGCCAAAAGAAGCATCCGAAGATGCAGCTATATCAACCTTGTAGAATTTAGTGAAAGTGTGAACGGACGACCAGGTCGCCACCTTACACAATTGGGAAACAGACGCTTGATGTCGGAAAGCCCAAGAGGCACCTTTTGCCCTGGTCGAATGCGCCGTGACAGGAAAGGGGGGCGCCCGACCCTTTTATGGCGTAAGCCTGAATCACTATCTGTCGGATCCACCTCGAGATGGTGGCCGACGAGACTGCTAGGCCCTTCTTGGGACCAGCCACTAAAACAAACAGTGAGTCTGACCTCCGGAACGGAGCAGTAGCAGATAAGTATACTCTCAGAGCTCGGACAACGTCCAAGGAATGCAAATCCGACTCCTTAGGATTCGACGGATGAGGACACAAGGATGGCAGTACAATGTCCTCATTGAGATGAAAGGCCGAAACAACCTTAGGAAGAAAGGAAGGCTGCGGACGCAGCACTACCTTATCCTTGTGGAAAACCAGATGGGGAGCCTTGCATGACAAGGCTGCCAGCTCAGAAACACTGAGAAACAAAGAGAAAGTGTCAACAAGGGAATTTCCCTTATGTTCTCAAACGGTGACTTCTGAAGCACCGAGAGGACCAGATTCAAGTCCCACGGAGGTAGTGGAGGACAAACCAGAGGGGCCTCATGCCGAACCCCCTGCACAAAAGTACTCGCGAGAGAGTGAGCCACCAGGGGTCGCTGAAAAAAGACAGCCAGGGCAGATATCTGCCCCTTAATCGTACTTAAGGCAAGCTTTTGGTCCACCCCACGCTGTAAGAACAGCAGGACTCTGGAAACCAAATAAATACGCGGATGCCACCCCATTTCCTCACACATGGATATGTAGGCCTTCCAAGTGCGATGGTAAACCTTCCTAGAGGACGACTTCCGAGCACTCCTCATGGTAGAGATCACCAAATCTGACAGGCCCCGGTCTCTCAGCACCTGGCTCTCAATAGCCATGCCGTTAAAGCCAGTGACTGTAAAGCAGGATGGAGTATGGGACCTTGCGACAGCAGGTCCTTTCGTAGTGGTAGACGCCAAGGGACGTCTGCTACCAGATGTACTAGATCGGCGTACCAAGGATGTCGAGGCCAATCTGGAGAGATCAAGATCATTGGAATCCCCTCTGCCTCCACTCTGCGAAGCAGATGAGGGAGGAGCTTCAGGGGAGGGAAGGCATAGATTAGCTGATACTGACCCCATGGTGGCACCAACGTGTCCGTCGCGTCTGCCCATGGGTCTCTTGACCGGCCACAAACCTCAATACCTTCCGATTGAGTCGGGACGCCAGGAGATCCATGTCTGGCATGCCCCATCTTTGGCAGGGGAGCTGAAACATACCCGGGTGTAGAGACCACTCTTAGGTCCAGCATCTGGCGACTCAGGTAATCCACCTGCCAGTTCTTCACACCCAGAATGTATACGTTCGACAGGGCCGGTACGCTCCTTTCTGCCCAACTCAGGATGCAAGCGACCTCCGACGCTGCAGCCGAGCTTCTTGTTCCTCCTTGATGATTGACATATGCCACCGCCGTGGCGTTGTCCAACTGGATCCTGACTGGACACCCTTGCAGCCTCTGAGACCACGTGGAGAGGCACTGCCTGATCGCCTGGAGTTTCAGGACATTGAACGGCAGGCGGGATTCCTCCGGAGTCCAGCGACCTTGCGTCGACTGAACACCCCAGACCCCCCCCAACCAGTAAGGCTGGCGTCCGTCGTGATTACCATCCAGGGAAAAGGAAGGTACGACTTCCCGGACAGAAGTGCCGGTGATGTCAGCCACCAAACTGGGGAGGTCTTGACTAGGTGGCCCACTCGGATTTGACAATCCAGGGACGAATGGCATTTGTCCCATCTGGACAGAATTTCCTTCTGCAACACTCGAGTGTAATATTGAGCATACGAAACCGCCTCGAAGGAGGCTACCATGAGGCCCAGGACTCGCATGCAAAAGCGGAGTAACAACCATCTTTTGGATGCCAACTGCCGCACTGCAGCCCGAAGGGTCTGCAATTTTTCCACAGGGAGAAAAACCTTCGCCTCTGAGGAATCCAGAATCAACCCCAGATACACTAGGCGTTGAGTCGGCACCAACACTGACTTTTGCGTGTTTAGCACCCAACCAAAGTCTCGGAGGGTCGGACAGGTTAAAGACCCGTTCTCCTCTAATTCTGAGCTTGATGCGGCCCTCAGAATAAGATCGTCCAAGTAGCCCACGATAGCGATGCCCCACTGCCTTAGCAGGGCCAGAATCGGGGCGAGCACCTTGGTGAACACCCTGGGTGCCGATGCCAGGCCAAACGGGAGGGCCAAAAATTGATAGTGGTCCTCCCCGACTGCGAAGCGCAGAAATCTTTGATGCCTGGAGCATATGGGAACATGCAGGTATGCGTCCTTGATGTCCAAAAACGCCAGAAAAGTCCCCTGGATGGAGAACAGCGACTACAGAATTGAGTAAAAACCCTGAAACTGTTCCTGCACTGGGACAGGAATGATCACCCCGCGTACCAGCAGATCCTGGACCGCCCCATACAGGGCCTCCAAATGGGTCGGCTGAAGTTGGAGGGAAACAATCTGTTCGGCGGGCAAGAGAGAAACTCTATCTTGTAGCCTGAGGACATTACTTCGCACCGGTCGGAGATCAGAGATGTCCACCGAGTCGCGAAATCGCGAAGACGTCCCCCACCCGAGAGATGGGCTGGGGCAGACTTTCATGCGGACGTAGATTTGTCCGCAGGCTTGTTGGGCTTGCGAAACCAGGGACGCTTTTGTCCCTGAGCAGGCGCTTTATCGGCCTGGGATCTTTTACCTGTAGCACTGGGCGGACGAAAAAAACGCTTGTGTGTAGTGAAGGAGGGCCCTTGCCTATGGCGTGGCTCCTTACCCTTTTTGGATTGCGGGAGCAGCGTGCTCTTACCTCCTGTGGCATCCTTAATGATGTCATCCAGAGAGGCTCCAAAAAGTCTGTCGCCCTTATAGGGCAGATCCAACAGGGACTTCTTGGAAGATTGGTCTGCAGATCAGCACTTAAGCCAGATCTGGCGGCGTAACACCACGGCATAAACCGAGGCTCTGGACAGCAAGGGGATAGTATCCATGTCTGACTCGCAGACAAACTAAAGGCCCTGTACCAACTGGTCAGCCAAAGCTACCTCGTCCGCAGGAGCCTCCCGTGTCTTTAACCCCTGGAGTAGCATCTTTGCCCACTCAGTAAGTGTCTGAGACACCAAAGCCCCAGCCATTGCTGGACGCACCGCTGAGCCCACTACTGTGTATAGGTAGCGAGCAATTGCCTCAGTCTTCTTGTCCTCAGGGTCCTTGAAGACACTTCCACTGGGATCGTGGTTACTTTGTTAAGTCTGGACACAGGGGGGTCCACTATCGGGGGGAGAGGCCCATTTATTCAGGAAACTCTCCTCAAAGGGGTACCGGACCGCCATATTTTTTGGGGCCGAAAATGTGTATGTACACACACATACATACACACACACACACACACACACACACTATATATATATATATATATTACATACATACATACATACATACATACATACATACAGTGCCTTGAAAAAGTATTCATACCCCTTGAAATTTTCCACATTTTGTCATGTTACATTTAAAAACGTACATGTATTTTATGTGATAGACCATCACAAAGTGACACATAATTGTGAAGTGGAAGGAAAATGATGAATGGTTTTCAATTTTTTTTACAAATAAATATCTGAAACCGTACTTTGTAGAACCACCTTTTGCATAATAGCTCAAGCTCTGTCAAATTGGATGGAGAGCGTCTGTGAACAGCAATTGTCAAGTCTTGCCACAGATTCTCAATTGGATTTAGGTCTGGACTTTGACTGGGCCATTCTAACACATGAATATGCTTTGATCATAACCCTTCTTCTGTAGCTCTGGCTGTATGTTTAGGGTCCTTGTCCTGCTGGAAGGTGAACCTCTGCCCCACTCAAGTCTTTTGAAGACTCCAACAGGTTTTCTTCTGGGATTGCCCTGTATTTGGCTCCATCCATCTTCCCATCAACTCTGACCAGCTTCTCTGTCCCTGGGGTGATGTGCAGTGTGAGTTTTCCACCACACATAGCATTTTGCTTTCAGGCAAAAAAAAATGGATTTTTGTACTCCGCGTAAAATCAGTTTCTCTGACGTCCATTGACTGACACAGCTCTCATACTGTTTACGTGTGGGTATATGTCCCTGCTTGCAGAAGAAGATCTAGGCAGAATGTTAGAAACATCCTAGAACAAAACCAGAGCTGAACAGCCCTGCCCAGGGGGGGTGGTCCCTCCGGACATAACCCTCCTACCTGCAGCTTGCAGCCTCAGTTCGTAACAAAGCAGTACAAACCTTAAAAGAAGGGTGGGTGCTGTGTCAGTCCATGGACGTCAGAGAAAACGGATTTAACGGTGAGTACAAAAATCCTATTTTCTCTTATCGTCCATGGACTGACACCGCTCTCACTGTTTACGTGTGGGACGTCCCAAAGCAGTATAAGAAAAGGGTGGGAGAAAATAGTAAAGGAACAACCAAAACTTCACTCCAAACCAGCAGAGCTCCTCAACGGAGGAGTTGCAACATTAAACAGTGGCCTGCAACACTTTGTGGCCGAAGGAAGCATCCGAAGATGCAGCCACATCAACCATATAGAATTTTGAAAAGGTATGAATGGACGACCAGGTTGCCGCCTTGTACACTTGTGCAACCGACGCTTGATGTCGGAAAGCCCAGGAAGCACAAATTGCCCTGGTGGAATGCGCCGTAACCGGGAAGGGAGGTGCCCGCCCCTTAATGGCATAGGCCTGTATAACAGTCTGTCTGATCCACCTAGAAATGGTGGCAGACGACACCGCTTGGTCCTGTTTCGGACAAGAGACAGACACCAACAGTGAGTCAGACTTTCGAATAGAAGCAGTAGCCACCAGGTATACCCGTAAGGCACGCACCACATCCAAATTGTGAAGCGCAAACTCTCTAGGATACGATGGGTGAGGGCACAAGGACGGAAGGACAATGTCCTCATTAAGGTGAAAGCCGAAACCACCTTGGGAAGGAAAGACAGTCGCGGTCGCAACACCGCCTTATCCTTATGGAGGACCAGGTAAGGCGACTTGCATGACAGAGCCGCCAACTCAGACACCCGTCTAACAGAAGTGATGGCCACTAAGAACCACTTTCTGAGACAAAGTTAAAGGAGGAATATCTCTGATATTTTCAAAGGGAGGTTCCTGAAGAACAGAGAGCACCAAGTTCAGATCCCAAGGAGGGAGCGGAGGCTTGGCAGGTGGAACCACATGGTGAACCCCCTGCACAAAAGTGCTAACTAAGGAATGACCTGCTAGAGGTCGTTGAAATAAAACGGCCAAGGCCGAAATCTGACCCTTAATTGTGCTCAAAGCCAACCTTTGGGCCACACCACGCTGAACCGCAGGATTCTGGGGACAGAGTACGTCCGTTGACGCCAGTCTAGCTCTTCACACATAGCGATATAAGCTCTCCAGGTACGGTGATAGATCTTTCTAGAAGACGACTTCCGTGCCCCAAGCATGGTTGAAATTACCGAATCCGACAGGCCTCGGTCCTTCAGTACCTGTCTCTCAATAGCCATGCCAGAGACTGTAAAGCAGGATGAAAGATAGGACCTTGAGACAGAAGGTCCTCCCTCAAGGGCAGTTGCCAAGGGACGTCCACGATGAGACGTACCAGATCGGCGTACCAGTGACGCAGAGGCCAATCCGGGGCAATGAGGATCACCAGAATGCCCTCGGCCGCCACCCTGCGCAGCAGACGAGGAATCAACTACAGCAGAGGGTAAGCATACATCAAGCGATACTGACCCCACGGGGACACCAACGCGTCCGAGGCATCCGCCCTGGCCACAAACCTTGACACCTTGCGATTGAGTCGAGATGCCACCAGGTCCACATCCGGTGTGCCCCACCGCCGACAAAGGAGTTGAAACACCTCCGGATGCAAGGACCAATCCCCCTGGTCCAGGGACTGGCGACTCGGATAGTCCGCCTGCCAGTTTTCTACGCCCGGAATGTAGATGGCCGACAGCGCCGGCACGCTTCTTTCCGCCCACCTTAGGATGTGGGCGACCTCGGATGCCGCAGCCGAGCTCCGAGTGCCCCCCTGATGGTTGACATACGCCACGGCCATGGCGTTGTCTGAGTGAATTCTGATCGAGCGGCCCCTGTAGCCTCTTCGACCATGCGGAGAGACACAGTCGGATCGCCCGCAATTCCAGGACGTTGATTGGTAGATGAGATTCGTCCGGAGTCCAGAGCCCTTGAGCTGACAGGACTCCCCAAACTCCTTCCCAGCCCGTCAGGCTGGCGTCCGTCCTGACCACCGTCCACTGTATGGGGAGTAGGGGTTTAACCGATCAAAAAAACTCACGGTTCGGATCGTACATCGGATCATTTTTCGGATCCGCAAAAACAATTGCAGCCTCATTGTGCCCCCATTGCAGCCTCATTGTGCCCCTATTGCAGCCTCATTGTGCCCCTATTGTAGCCTCACCGTGCCCCAAATTGCAGCCTCGCCAGGGCGGAGGAAGTGAGAGGGCAGCCAGCAGGGCCGGATTTGCTCTCCCTGCCGCCCCAAGTCCAGGTTCCGCAATGCACCCCCTCCCCACCAACCGAACCACCCCCCCCCCCCCCCAAATCATGGAGAATGGCAATTGGATGGCAGGGGTTAGTTCAAATATTTTGTGTTTCTTTTTTTTTTTTTTTTTACTTGATCGCTTTTTTTTTTTAATTCATAGCTTGTCGTTTACTTTTTTTTTTATTTATGTATAATTTTCTTATTTTTAATATTTTTCTTATTCTTTACTTTTTAATTTTATTAATTTATTTATTCTTTTTTTATCAATTTTTTTTTTTTCACTTAACTTTATTGCCATCACACAGGAGAAAACAATTCCCTGTGTGATAGCAATTGGAGGAGACAGGTTCTCTTTATTGACCCTGTCACCTTCCAACACTGTGCTAGAACTCCTGTCATAGCTGAGATGGGAAGAGCACAGCTCACCCCTCTCACTGTGTACATAGGCGGCAGGGACAGGAGACAGACTCGGCAGCCAGGGGGAGGACAGAGTCCTGAAGACAGAGCCAGCCAAGTGTGGTATGTGGGGGGAGGGGGGGAGAGGGGAGGATGGACGGCAGCACGCATTTTCTGCTAGAAAGCAATTCACCGCCCGTATGTTGAAACTGTCTCCGCTCTGCTCGCACACAGCCTCGCCTCCTCCTAACCCCGCGCTGTGATAGACAGAACACATCCCAGCATTGGACCCGCATTCTGTCTGTCACAGTGCGGGGTTAGGAGGAGGCGGGGCTGTGTGTGAGCAGAGCGGAGACAGTTTTAATGTGTGTTTTACCCCTCTGCCATCCCGCGGCGCGCCGCGGATTACGTGTGTGCCTATTCTAAGTCATTGATCCGTGCAGATCACGGATCAATGACGATCCGTTGCACCACTAATGGGGAGGAACGACTTCTCGGCCCGAAGAGCCGGGGATCTCAGCCACCACGTCAGGGACGCCTTGACAGAGTGACTCACCTGGATCTGAAGATCCAATGACAATGGGGACTTGTCCCCAACAGACAGAATTCCCTTCTGCAATGCCCGAGTGTGTGCTTGGGCATATGGAACCGCCTCGAAGGAGGCCACCATTAGTCCCAGGACTCTCATGCAGAAACAAATTGATGACCATTTTCGGGACGTCAGAACCCGCACTGCCGACTAAAGTGTCAGTAACTTCTCTGAGGGTAGAAACACCTTCGCTGCCGAAGTGTCCAGGATCAGACCCAGATACTCCAATCGTTGAATTGGGACTAGAACCGACTTCTGCCTGCTCAGAAGCCACACGAAGTGTCTGACTGACTATTGTCACATTCTCCTCCAATACTGAGCCATTTTATGCTCTTAGAAGGAGATCGTCCAGATAGCCCACGATAATTCCTCGCTGTCTCAGCAAAGCTAGAACCGGGACAAGCACTTTGGTGAAAACCCGTGGTGCCGATGCTAGGCCGAAGGGAAGAGAGCCACGAACGGATAGTGGACTTCGCCTATGGCAAAGCGCAGAAACCTCTGGTGACTTGCGCAGATTGGAACGTGCAAGTAAGCGTCCTTGATATCCAAGGACGCCAAAAAATCCCCTTGGTGGAGTGTCACAATCACTGTGCGAATGAATTCCATCCGGAATTTTAGTACCTTCACATAGGCATTCAGGGCCTTGAGGTCCAGGATTGGCCGGACCCCGTCCTTCTTCGGGACAACAAACTGGTTCGAGTAAAACCCCTGAAACCTCTCTTGTGACGGAACCGGCACAATTACCCCGCACCTGAGCAAATCCTGTACGGCCCCCCAAGAGGGCTGCCCGGTGGGCAGGAAGGAGAGGGAGGTTCGACGGAAAGAACCTGTTTGGGGGCCACGAGCGGAACTCTATCCTGTATCCCGAGGTGACCACCTCGCACACCCACCGGTCGGAGATCCGGGGGGGGTCCACCGCACCGTGAACCTGCAAAGACGTCCCCCCACCCCAGAGTTGGGCAGGGGCAAGACTTCATGCGGTGGTGGGCTTGGGAGCTTGCTTGGTAGGCTTACACACCCAGGGACGCCTTTGTCCCCCAGCCGCACTCTTTTCAGTCTGGGCGGGCTTACTCGTGGAATCTGACTTTTTTTTTTTTTTTTTTTGCCGGAAAGGAAGGGCCCGGCCTGTGGTGGGGCTCCTTTCCCTTAATAGACTAATGCCATCCAGGGCGGCCCCAAACAGTCTACCGCCCCTAAAGAGCAAGTCAGCCAGGAGCTTTTTGGAAGCTAGGACGGCCGACCAGCATTTCAGCCAGATAAGGCGATACAGCACCACAGCAGAGATAGAGGCCCTGGATATTAAAGGGGCCGCATCCAAAGTGGCATCGCACACATAGACTAAACCCTGCGCAAGTTGGTGAGTCAGAGCAATTATCTCAGGAGGGAGATTATGCTCCTGTACCATCTGGTGCAAAATCTTTGCCCATCCTGTGAGTGTCTGAGACACAAGTGTCTCCGCCACTATAGGGCGTAAGGCAGACCCCAATAAGGTAAACATAGTTCTACTCGCCACTTCTGACCTCCTGTCAGTGGGATCCTTAAATGCAGGAGACCCTTTCCATTGGGAGCGTGGTAGCCTTATTCAAATGGGCGACCGGGGGGTCGACCACTGGGGGGGAGAGCCCACTTCTTGACCAGGTCCTCCTCAAAGGGGTACCTTAAGGCTATAAGCCGCGGGACTGTCAAAGTCTCCTGCGGCTTATCCCAGACTTGGTCGATGAATGTATCAAAAAAAGGCACATATGGAAAAACCTTTTTTGAAGAAACGGCTTTAAAGGAACCAAAGGAGACAGCTTCCACCTGGGGTTCCTCAGCCTCAACATTCAGCTTGAGAGTGTCCCTCACAGCATCAATGAGTTCACTTACAAGCACCCTGTCAGTTACTGGTTCAGAACTGGGGTCTTCCGCATAAGGAATGTCCTGTCCAAAAACCTCAAAATCCTCAGAGCTAGGGTCCTGAGCAGCAGTAGCTAGGCCCATATCTGAGACAGAGCACTCCCCTACAGGAGAATGTGTGAGGAGGGGGCGCTTTACAGCTCCCTTGCGCTCGCACACTGCTTCCATTCTGACAAGGAATGATTCCAGGACTGCCGACAACTGGTCCATAGGGACCGCAGGTGCAGGAGCACTGCCAGTTGCCTCTGACAAGTGTGGCGAAGCAGGTGAACCAGACTCCATACTTCCACCCTCCCAGACCTTTAGACACTATAACAGTGAATTATACAGTCCACCCACCGGCTACACTGAGGTTGAGGAGGGGATACCCGGAGGACTCACCAACCCTTAAGGACCGCTCAGTTCCGCTGTATGAAACCTCGCAGCAGCGCGAGTGAAGCCTGAGGAGAGTGTGCAGGAATCCTGTGAGGAGATTCGCGCCACAGCAGCGCCGCTAAAGGCCGAAAGTGAACGCACCGCGGCTTCAAGAAAATGGCCGCCGGCCGCATGTATGACAGCGCCATTGAACCACGGCAAGATGGCTGCCAGGCGCATAATTCAAAATACAGCGCTAATGGCACACGCAATAAGTCCCCACACTCATAGACCAGAACACTGCTCCTCTCTCAGAGTCCATTAAAACAGACACGAGCGCCCCCCACCAGGCCAGAGTGACCCCCACACAGTACAGCACCAGTACAGGGTGCAGAGAGCAGCATAACAGGGGGGAGACAGGGAGAAGCCCCCTAGATAAAGAAACACAGCCAGCATGTACTCACCTGCAGCAGGAGAAACTACTTACCCATCCCAAACTGGCTTGTTTCAGACAGACCTATCGCAGAGTAGTACTGAGTAGCTGTCCGCCCGGTCCACCGCAAAAGATACAGACAGGTACTGTTCAATCTTGTAAGGACCGCGGGAGCATAAAAGCAACCCGGCCACCCCTGGAGTCATGGGGTATGTCGTGAACTGAGTCGCACGCACACAAGGTGAGGATCAGCACGCTCGATGGTCGGACAGGGAAGACTACGAGGATACCAGTGTACCCAACCTGTTGCCCAGCCGACAGTTGATTGAAGGTCTCAAAAATAAAATAATAAAATTCCCAAAGGAATAAAATTGAAAAGTAAAATCTTCCAGGAGACTGGCTCCTGAGAGAGCCATGTCTTCTCCTTCTGCTAGGCAGAAAGAAACTGAGGCTGCAGGTAGGAGGGTTATGTCCGGAGGGACCGCCCCCCTGGACGGGGCTGTTCAGCTCTGGTTTTGTTCTAGAATGTTTCTAACGTTCTGCCTAAATCTTCTCCTGCGAGCAGGGACATATACCCACACGTAAACAGTATGAGAGCTGTGTCAGTCCATGGACGATAAGAGAAAGTTAAATTTTGGTCTCATCTGACCAGAGCACCTTCTTCCACATGTTTGCTGTGTCCCCCACATGCCTTCTCGCAAACTGCAAAAGGGACTTCCTTTGGCTTTCTTTCAACAATGGATTTCTTCTTGCCACTTTTCCATGAAGGCCAGATTTGTGGAGTGCATGACTAATAGTTGTCCTTTGGACAGATTCTCCCACCTGAGCTGTGGATCTCTGCAGCTCCTCCAGAGTTACCATGGGCCTCTTGGCTGCTCCTCTGACTAATGCTCTCCTTGCCTGGCCTGTCATTTTAGGTGGACAGCCATGTCTTGATAGGATTGCAGTTGTGCCATACTCTTTCCATTTTTGGATGATGGATTGAACAGTGCTCCATGAGATGCTCAAAGCTTGGGGCATTTTTTTTATAACCTAACCCTGCTTTAAACTTCTCCACAATTTTATCCCTGACCTGTTTGGTGTTTCTTGGCCTTCATGATGCGGTTAGTTCACTAAGGTTCTCTAACAAACCTCTGAGGGCTTCACAGAACAGCTGTATTTATACTGAGATTAAATTGCACACAGGTGGAATCTATTTACTAATTAGGTGACTTCTGAAGGCAATTGGTTCCACTAGATTTTAGTTAGGGGTATCAGACAGCGTAAAGGGGGCAGAATACAAATGCACGCCACACTTTTCAGATATTTATTTTTGAAAACCATTTATCATTTTCCTTCCACTTCACAAATGTGTCACTTTGTGTGTGTCTATCACATAAAATAAATTTAAATTTTTGGTTGTAACATGACAAAATGTGGAAAATGTCAAGGGGTATGAATACTTTTTCAAGCCACTGTGTGTGTATGTGTATGTGTGTATGTGTATGTGTGTGTGTGTGTGTATATATATATATATATATGTGTGTGTGTGTGTGTACACACACACACATACAGTATATGCCTTCTACCAAAGAATTCACACATATGTACACCACAGCAGCCGTATAGTTATTCATTCCCCAATCACCACAACAACCACATATACAGCCCTACCATAGAAACACCACATCTTCAGTCAATCCCTCACCCCTCTACCCATCACTGGGTCTAGTAGGAATCTTTATTATTACCGCTATACCTAGCAGTGGTCCGGTGTAGTGGTAATAACGGTGAACAAAGCTTCCACGCTTAGATTTAACTGTCGGACAGGCAACCAATGCATGGTTGGGAAACAAATCTTGGCTGCCCCTGTACTATGTCTCATGTGAAGGAAAATTTGACTATAAAAAGTGCAGTAAAGGCAAGGTCCTGAACCCCAGCATTGCACAGTGGCTACCTTTCTGACAATTAGCTATGAGTGGGGAATCTTATGGGCAGGACTACCCGTTTCATGGTAACAGTCTCAGTTTCAAGTCACCATGGTAAACTGGTGACCATATTTTTCTAGTCTTATGTTTAAAGCATAATGTAGAGAAAAATAAGACAGTATATATATATATATATATATTGTGAGGGGGTTAGCTCGGCAGCGGGTGTGTGTGACCCCCGGGATGGGCTCCCCACACAAAAACAGGCCCAGCAGACGGAGGTTGTGGTTTTCAAAATCAAAAAGGTGCGGTTTATTTTCTATTTACAGTGACAAAAACACAGCAAAGCAAAAGAAACATAAACAAAATAAATCCTGGCCAATTTGACCTCTGACTAAACATACAGGTTTCCTAACTAACAACTGGGATCAGCCTAGTGCTGTCCTAGTCCCTAAGTCCCTGGTTTTAAATGTCCAAGCAAATAGCCACACAGGCTTTGTCTCACCGCACAAGGGTTCACTCTCTCCAGGAAGTCCACACAGGTCTGCTTCCAGGCATGAGCTAACCCCTAATGAAGCTGGGAGTTCTTATAGAGGCCTAAATGAGCTGACAAGCTTCAGCTGGTCTCATCAACTCCCTGTCTGCACAACGCCCCACACTCTCCCTAGAGGTATGAGTCATCCATGAGCCCACTATCCTCAGCTGGGCTTATACAACTCTCCACCTAGTTGTATAAGTCGGCGTAAAGCCTGAATCTGGGCGAAATATATCTACCCCCCTGGATGCAACCAGGTGACTTTACCTTCCTGCTGTCACATACCCCCCCCTCTTGTTTTAACCTCGGGGTTGGAACACCAGCAATCAGGCATTCATGTACTCGAGAAAGCATCCACATTCCCCATTTGAACGCCAGGGCGATGCTTTACTGTGAAGTTGAATTCCTGGAGGGCCAGGAACCACCTATTCACTCTTCTATTTGTTTCCTTGTTTTGAGCCATCCACTTTAACGGAGCGTGATCCGTAACCATGTCAAAGTGCCTACCTAGCAGGTAGTACCGAAGGGAATCTAGAGCCCACTTCACCGCTAAACACTCCTTTTCAACGGTGGCGTAATTTACCTCATGGGACTTCAACTTCCTGCTGAGGTAAATGACTGGGTGCTCTTCCCCGTTCCAGACCTGGGACAATACTGCTCCTAACCCCACATCTGACGCATCACTTTGTACGACAAAGTCTTTAGAGAAGTCGGGTGAGTACAACACTGGCTGGCTACATAAGGCTTGTTTCAAGAATTGGAATGCTGCCTCAGCCTCGGGGGTCCATTTAATCATGACCGACCCTTTCCCCTTCGTCAGGTTGGTTAGGGGCACAGCCTTAGAAGCAAAGTGGGGAATGAATCGCCGATAATACCCAGCGATTCCCAGAAAGGCTCGTACCTGCTTCTTGCTGTTGGGACGTGGCCAACTCTGGATGGCCTCGACTTTGTTGAGTTGGGGTTTTATTACTCCCCTCCCAATGGTGTACCCAAGATATTTGGCCTCCTCCTGCCCAATGGTACACTTCTTGGGGTTAGCCGTAAACCCCGCTTCCCGAACAGAGTCCAGGACTGCTTGCACTTTTGGCAGATGTGAGGCCCAATCTGTGCTATGGACAATTACGTCATCCAGGTAAGCCGCAGCATACTTCCGATGGGGCCTCAGCATCTGGTCCATTTTCCGCTGGAATGTGGCCGGCGCATTCTGTAACCCGAACGGCATTCTTTTATATTGGAACGCCCCGTCTGGGGTTACAAATGCGGTTTTCTCTTTGGCCGACTTGGCCAGGGGGATTTGCCAATACCCTTTTGTGAGGTCAAGAGTCGTCATGTATCGGGCTGTTCCCAGCCGGTCGATCAACTCATCTATACGTGGCATGGGGTAGGTGTCAAATTTTGTAACTTTGTTCAACTGACGAAAATCGTTACAAAATCGCCAGCTCCCATCCGGTTTAGGCACCAACACAATGGGACTAGACCAATCACTTTGGGACTCCTCTATCACCCCTAAGTTCAGCATTTTCTGTACTTCCTCCCGTATTGCCTCCCGTCGGGCCTCTGGGATCCGATAGGGTTTTAACTTCACCCTTTCACCGGGCGGGGTAATAATGTCATGCTCTACCCCAGATGTTTGTCCCGGCAGCTCAGAGAATACCTCCTTGTTGTGAAGCACAAACTCCTTAACCTCCTGTTGTTGGGGTTGTGACAAGGTGGCTGCGATTCCAACCTCAGGAATCACGCAACCAGTTTGAGCTGGTGACCAAGTGTCTGCGACTAGGGACTCTCTATCCCTCCAGGCTTTCAACAGATTAACGTGATAGATCTGTTCGGGCTTTCGCCTTCCTGGTTGTCTGACCTTGTAATTCACTTCGCTCTACTTTTTCCATTATCTCGTAGGGGCCTTGCCATTTGGCAAGGAATTTACTTTCAACCGTAGGGACCAGTACCAGTATCCTATCCCCCGGGGAAAAGGTACGGGTCTTGGCTCCACGGTTGTACACTCTCTGCTGTGCTAACTGCACTTGGGCCAAATGTTCCTTCACGATGGGCATTACCTGTGCAATTCGGTCTTGCATCAGGGCGACATGCTCAATCACACTCCTGTGGGGAGAACTCTCACTTTCCCAAGTTTCCTTGGCAATATCCAACAGCCCTCTTGGGTGTCTCCCATACAGTAACTCAAAGGGGGAGAATCCCGTAGAGGATTGGGGCACCTCCCTAATAGCAAACATCAGATAAGGAAGTAGACAGTCCCAATCCTTTCCATCTCTATCCACCACTTTCTTCAACATTTGTTTTAGGGTTTTGTTGAATCTTTCAACCAGCCCATCGGTTTGGGGGTGATACACAGATGTACGTAATTGCGTCACTTTGAACAATTTACATAGCTCCTTCATAACCCGGGACATAAAGGGTGTACCTTGGTCCGTAAGCAGTTCTTTACAAATACCCACCCGGCTAAACACAAGAGATAGCTCTTTGGCTATGGTTTTGGCCGAGGTATTTCGGAGAGGGATCGCTTCTGGATAACGGGTGGCATAGTCCATTATAACTAATATGTACTGGTGCCCCCTAGCGGACTTGATTATAGGACCTACCAAATCCATGGCGATCCTCTCAAACGGGACCTCAATGATGGGTAGAGGGACCAGCGGGCTACGGAAATGTGGAATCGGGGCCGACCTCTGACACACAGGCCAGGAGGAACAATAATTTTCTATGTCCTTCATCACCCCCGGCCAATAGAATCTCTGTAATACCCTCTCTCGGGTTTTCTCTGTCCCCAGATGACCTCCAAGAATGTGCCCATGGGCCAACTCCAACACCAACTTCCTGTACGGTTTGGGCACCACAAGCTGCTCAACGGTTTCTTCTGCCCTTTTTGCCACCCGATACAGTAGGTCCTTCTCTACGCTGAAGTATGGGTAAGTGCAGGTATTATCTGGGTTCACTAACTCGCCATCTATTTTCACTACGTTTTCCCGTGCCTTTATTAGGGCGGGGTCTTTCAACTGTTCTGTGGCAAAGTTTTCCCTGTGAACCTCAAGATCAGAAAACTCCACAGACGGTAGGTTTTCGTCTGAGGAGGTGGGCTCCTCTCCAGTTTCTTGAGTCTCCCCTGCCAATACTGACAAGGGAAATTCCGGAGAGTCCTCACCACTCTCAGGGGAGTTCTGGCTATCACATTCCTGGTACATAGGGGCACCAGTGGGGGGCTCAGGATCATCCCACAGTTCCCAGAACTTCGGAAAATCCCTTCCCACAATGGCGTCATGCGGTAACTGAGATACTAAGCCCACTGGATGAGAGAGGGTACCTTTGGGGGTCTCGAAACACACTGTAGTCACTGGATACTCTCGGGTGTCCCCATGCACACAAATAACAGCTACCTTGCTATTCCCAGAGACCTCTGTTTTAACTAACTCAGCCTTTATCAGGGTCACAAGGCTACCTGAATCCAGCAATACCACAACATTTCTACCATTAACACACATTTTGCATAAATGTTTCTCAGTTCCTCGAATGGCAGTGCATGCGACTGTCGCACACAGCGACTGACGTCTGCCCGTCAGAAAGTCACACTGCATGGGTTCCTCCACAACCGGGCAATTTGCTGCAATATGTCCCGCTTGCCGGCAGCAGTAGCAAACGATCCTTCTTGCCGCCTCTTGAGCCGCTGATTTCCCAGGCTGTTCTCGCCAAACTTGGGGTAGAGCTCCCACCCTCTCACTCTCTCCACCCTTACCCCTTGGAATCATCTTATCCGCCCCTGGGGATGGTCTGGTCTTAGGGTGGAAAGTCCGAGTGTCTCTGGAAGAGACCGTCAGGTTCTCTGTAGCCAAGTATTTCTCCACACGATCCACAAGACCATCGGCCGTCTCTGGGTCTCCATGGCTTACCCACTTTTGGATGGCAGTAGGAAGAGCTCTCAAAAACCGATCCATTACAACACGTTCCACAATCTTTGGTGCGGACAAAGTCTCTGGCTGTAGCCACTTTCTGCTCAGGTGAATGAGATCATACATTTGAGACCTGGGGGGTTTTCCAAGCTGGAAAGTCCAGTTATGCACACGCTGAGCCCGGACAGCCAGGGTGACACCCAGCCTTGCCAATATTTCAGCTTTTAGCATCACATAGTCTTTTGCTTGGTTAGGCTCTAGGTCATAGTAAGCTTTCTGCGATTCACCAGTTAACAGAGGAGCCACTAGTCCAGCCCACTGCTCCTCAGGCCACTTTTCTCTTTCAGCGGTCCTTTCAAATGTGGTCAAAAATACCTCTGGATCATCCTCTCCAGTCATTTTTGTCAATAAACGACTCACCCCAAAGGACGCAGTATTAGTGGGACGGCTTTCCTCACTGGTCTGCGGACGTTGCTGCATTACTGCTTCCATCTGTTGTTGTAGTCTCTGCTCTTGCTTCTGCAACAGGTCTATGAAGCGGGCCTCAGATTGCTGCTGGGCTTGTTGCTGAGCCTCCAGACTCTGTTGCAAAGTTGCGTTTGTCTGCTGCTGGGCTGCAAGGCTCTGTTGATGAGCTTGCTGCTGGGCTGCGAAGTTCTGTTGTTGAGCTGCAAGGCTCTGTTGATGAGCTGCAAGGCTCTTTTGCAAACCTGCATTTGTCTGCTGTTGATTGGCATTTGCTAGAGCCAGCTGTTTCAGTATCTCCTCCATGCTGGCTTAAAAAAAACTGCCCGTATTCTCCACCAACTGTGAGGGGGTTAGCTCGGCAGCGGGTGTGTGTGACCCCCGGGATGGGCTCCCCACACAAAAACAGGCCCAGCAGACGGAGGTTGTGGTTTTCAAAATCAAAAAGGTGCGGTTTATTTTCTATTTACAGTGACAAAAACACAGCAAAGCAAAAGAAACATAAACAAAATAAATCCTGGTCAATTTGACCTCTGACTAAACATACAGGTTTCCTAACTAACAACTGGGATCAGCCTAGTGCTGTCCTAGTCCCTAAGTCCCTGGTTTTAAATGTCCAAGCAAATAGCCACACAGGCTTTGTCTCACCGCACAAGGGTTCACTCTCTCCAGGAAGTCCACACAGGTCTGCTTCCAGGCATGAGCTAACCCCTAATGAAGCTGGGAGTTCTTATAGAGGCCTAAATGAGCTGACAAGCTTCAGCTGGTCTCATCAACTCCCTGTCTGCACGACGCCCCACACTCTCCCTAGAGGTATGAGTCATCCATGAGCCCACTATCCTCAGCTGGGCTTATACAACTCTCCACCTAGTTGTATAAGTCGGCGTAAAGCCTGAATCTGGGCGAAATATATCTACCCCCCTGGATGCAACCAGGTGACTTTACCTTCCTGCTGTCACAATATATATGTCTATAGGGCCAATGACGTACACTGTAAACTTTCTCTTTTCAGTTTTTTATATTGTGCACTGCATATAACAAAGCAAGTATGACTAAGAAGGAAAATAAGGGGATAACATACCTTGTTGGCTGAATTATCCACACAAATGTTTGAAATTCTTTCTGTCAGAACCTGAAAATGGAAAAAAACTATTATTCAACAGAATTTAAATATATTTTATTAAATCATTTATGACAGTTACGGCTCATGTCACTGGGTGTTTCCCTGTGGTTTATGTGCATTTGGAGCACACCTCAAACACAAGTCATCAAAACCCCATTGACTGTAAATGAACAGTACACCGGGCAGTTCGGAGGCTGTGTTTCACCTACTTTGCATTGTGTTGCGCTGCGTTTCTTTGGACACAACATGTCCTTCTGAGGTGTTTCTGAACTGCAGACAAAGAAGGTCAAAAACAGCATTTTCTTGTCAAACACTGATAATCATTTATTTGCGTCTAAACAGAAAATGCAGCAGTTTCAATGACCTCCTCCCTGTAAACTACCACTGATTAAATGATGAAATAAATGAATGAATACAATTAAATTAGCAAAATCATCACAGAACCATCTTGTTAATGCAAGTTATTAACATAAATAATTTATTGTGATTTTGGAGTAATTAAGCTCAATGGTAGATGTGTTTGTAGTAAGTCCATGCCAGTCGGGAACTGTTGTTAAAGGCTTTCTGGCCAACTTTTATTGAAAACAAAAAGAAAAGTTCAACATCTCGGCTGCCCACAAAGGAGATTTTAGTTTCATACAGAAAAAAGTAAATGAAATGACAAGTAACTGGCTCTTTCTAGCAGAACCGCTGCTCGTCTCTGGTCTCTCAAATCTCTCTGGGTTTTCCTGGCTCAGTCAGCCTTTATTTACAGCCCCCATCTATACAGGCCCACTCCTGACCTCTAATTAGGGGTTCTCCTGACACCACAAGCTCTCTCACTGTCCTGCGACTTACGGATGCCCTCCAGTTCCCTGGACTCGCTTGTTGCCATAGCTTTCTCAGCCTCCAGAGACTTGCGCAGCTGTCCTGACTCCCAACATGGAGGGCAGTCTCTTGGCAGGAACACACATCCCCACTGGCTGGAGCACACATCTCTCTCTTGACAAGGTTTTGTCTTCAAATGGGATCCTTGAGCTATGGTCAGTCTTTGCTTATAAAGAGCATGTATACCTCCATACTCACACATCCCCTAGGGCTCCACAAAGACCTGGGCACAGGATAGGCGACTTCTTACCACCGAAATCTCTTCCAAATCTCCAAGCTCCAGACCCCAATCTGGGATTATAAAACCCGAAGCTAAGCCTGAAAACATGTTTTCTCCGCTGACAATAAATATGGCCGAGCCCTAGCACTGTCACAGTATTATATATAGTGTGTGTGTGTGTGTGTGTGTATTTGTTTGTTGCTCACTCTAATTAATGATAAAAAAAAAAAGGACAGGTACAAGCTTTTTAAAAAACTTAATTATGGTGAACCCGTCTTTCTGGTACACTACAATGCATTGCTCAATAAGTACAACTGCTGTCTAACTCCAAATTACCTATACAAGGGTACACGGTACCCCCAAATTAAACCTGGGAAGCCTCTCCTAACTGCTTCTGCTTGTTCAGCTTGTGGGTTTTTTAAGGCTTATTCAGTAGAAGTTCCCAAAGATCAAGATATATTGGGTCAGTGTCTGTCAACTTATTTTGTATAGTCTTGGGCAAACATTATCTATAAGAACTTATATAGAGCACTGCTAACACCATGATTTTCATCATTTATCCGCACCACTGCTAAACAAACCCCTACAAAAACCTGGAGGTTTTCCATCTCTACTATAGCCCCACCCCTATTTTTCACTTACTCTCTTGTTTCTTTTCCTTTTTCCACCTTCCAAACGTCTCTTTCCCTTTTGTCTTCTTGTATTCTTGCTAACTCAATTTCTTTGCGATTTTCTCCTTAGTAGGCAAAAATGATATTACACTACATGTGCGACGGTGGTAATAGCGAGTGATAATCAGGGACTCAAGCCAATAATGGTCATTTGCCACTCTCATAAGAGAGGCTTTGATACCGTTTTCCCTCTCTGTGTAAACATTTGGGGAAAGAATTATGTAAAGCTTTGTTTTTCATTCATACTGTAGACATTAAAAGGGATAAGAAAACATGTCAGTTAGTAAAATGTTACATATTCTCTTGTTGAGAGAAATACCTTAAGGCCCCTTTCGTACTGGTGCAGTGGCGGTATAGCGCTGCTATTTTTAGCGGCGCAATACCGTCGAATTGCGGCGGTATTCGGCCGCTAGCGGTGCGGTATTAACCCCCGCTAGCGGTCGAAAAAAGGTTAATACCGCGGTTTCCCATTACTCGGGATTTCACATTGAGACTGCAGGGGCAGGAGTTTTCAGGCGGTATTTAGGCGCTATTTTTAGCGCTAAACTGCCTGAAAAACTCCTCAGTGTGAAAGGGGTCTAAAGCATACGTCAAGGGAAGAAAATATGCTGAACATCTCTAAAATACATACTGTACATTTTTATCCCTTAAATGGGTATTTTTCTGTGCTTTAAATACCTTATCTCCCAGAAATGCATTTGGCTCTGCATTTCCTGTGAGCTGACTACACAGTCTTTTTTTTTTTTTTTTTTTTTTTTGTAGTTTGCCTTGGCTAAACTACCGAAACACTCTGTCTTTATCTATAAAACTAATGCACACTATAACACACATAAAAGGCTATAAACGTGCATCTCTGTTGGTCTGCAATCAGATGCATTTCTACGCATTCACGCTCATTTATGGACAGTTCTGTGCGTTTTTATGCATTATGTGCATTTTTATGCATAGTTCTTGTTTTGTTCTTTTTTATAAATGCATATTTATTCTGACCTAACACCTGTTACTTTTGTGGGTGAAGGCATGTTTATTTGCATTTACATGTGTTTCTGTGCATTTCTGTGCACATCTCTGGAATGCATATCAACTTAACATTCCAGTGTAAAAATGGTACAAAACTAATATTTTCTATGTGCCATTGCAGTTAATTGGTGTTTATCCAGTGAGGAAAAATTCAGGTAACAGGCCTAAAGCCTCGTACACACAATGAGATTATCGGACGAATGACCATCCTTTTTTTTTTTTTTTGCATGCCAATCTCATATCAAAAAAGAAGTGGTTACCAAAGTTACAAAAATTCTCGTATGACAGTACAGTATAGTAAACATGAAATATTTCATATAAAGTTTAACAATTACATTCTCAGCCAACAGATGAAACTTCAGTCTCCTTTTTACATATTTTCTAAGCGATACTGCTTTGCTGAAAAAAAGCTCAGAGCTCAGCAGCTGAAATATTCTACACAGCTGAATATGTCAGAACAGAGAATGAACTAGGGGAAATAGGGGGACTTTATTTTGTACCCCTTTTAAACCACCAATTGAACGCATAAGTCTGGGTTGTCAGTGACCCAAAGAAAGGCAAACTGTAACAGATACCCACCCCCTTCCCCCACTCTTAGAAGTGAAGGTGTCCCCTCATTGCGAAAAGCACTCTGGGGAAGGCTTGCTGGCCTTTGTGGGCCATTCCTTGCTCTGTAAGGAAGTGCTGAAGTTAGGTTTTTAAATTGAAGACCGGTTAGAGCAGACTGGTGTTCTGGATTTAAAGGAGCAGAAGGCAATTGTTGTAATTACTCTGAAACAGCACAATCCTAAAATACAGGGACATGTTGGTTGATCATTGTCCTAGTAAAAGTTAGCTTCAATTTTACAGACTAAAATTGCAGCAAGAGCTGGTTGTATGGCTGAGCCTGCGAGATTAAAAGCTTTTAGGTGCATCTATCCACGGAATCTTTGAAAGAAGGAATATCTTCAGCTCGTAAAACGCTCATCTCAAAAGTTCACCCAACACCTAACAAGCCAACTCCCATTCATTTAAATGGCCCCTGTTCACATCTGAGCGTTCTGTCGCTTTTTACATTGGTGACCTTTTGACCTGTACAAAATCACAGGAAAAACCACAGTAAAAATCACAGCAAAAACACTTGACTTTCTGCATGAAAACTATACGCTTAGGTGTGAATGCAGATGTTTGTTTAGGACAGACACAGCAGGATCATTCACAGGAATAACCGACTTCTTTACAAAAAAAATTCTACCAGTACCCAATCACCTGAAGGTACACACCTATAACCCATGATGCATGAATACTCCGACTCTGTCCTGTGCTGTAAGATTAAGATAAAGCTGACCCCCAACATGAATTAGGAATCCTTATATGCAGATTCCCATGCCTTCCTTTTTTTATATACTAAGGTGGACGAGACTAGGCTGCATTCACACCTGAGCATATTGTTTTCAGGCAGTGGTATTTGATCACCTCTGCGGTTTTTATTTTTTGGGCTATAAACAAGAGCAACAATTAAAACAACAACAAAAAACGATTTGTTTACTTTTTGCTATAATACAGATCCAAAAAAAAATCTAAAAAACACATTTATTCATCAGTTTAGGCCGATATATATTCTTCTACATATTTTTGGTAAAAAAAAAAAATCACAATAGGCGTATATTGACGTTACCACGTCTACAAACTATAAGATAGATTTAGTCACTTTTCGTTTATTTCATTGTTTTTACTAGTAATGGCGGCGATCTGCGATTTTTTTTTTTTAGCGGGACTGCGACATTGTGGCAGACAGATCTGACCCCAAATTACACATTTTGGGGACCAATGACATTACATTGATCAGTGCTTAAAAACTCACTGATCAATGTAAAAATGACACTGGCAGGGAACGGGTTAACACTAGGGGGCGATCAAGGGGTTAAGTGCGTTTTCTGGGTGTGTTCTAACTGTAGGGGGGATGAGCTCACTAGGACATGACAGAGATCACTGTTCCCGATCACTGGGAACAGAAGATCTCTGACATGTCCCCTGTCAGATTGGGGATCCGCCTTGTTTACACTGGCAGATCACTGTTCTGCCTCTGTACTAGGCGATCGCGGGTCGCCGGCAGACATCGAGTCCGCCTGACCCACGGGCACGCTCCGTACAGGTACGGCGATTCGCGCATCGCTGCCAACCTTCCGTAGTAGGTCTGCATGAGCTGGTCGGCAAGTGGTTAAGGCAATAACTAAAGCTGTAGAAAACATTCTCAGTGTGGTGGCCAGCTTTGCCTGGCTTAGAACTTGCCACTAATTGAAAAATACAGTAATTGGCATAATACAGGTGTGGTTATATTTAATAATTACCACACACTTTTCCCATGCAAATGTCTTGTGACAAACTGTAATGATAAAGCACATTACATAGCCATAAAACTGCAATCGCCGATTTGTGCATACAAGACAATTATATTCCAACTGTCAAGTTTTCATTACAAGTTTAAAAAGAAAAAAACAATGTCTGGATTGGTTACTTTCAAATACTTCAGAGTATAACTAAAGGCAAAATTTTTTTTTTTTTTCGTTTTTGATAGAGTGTAGAGGAATTAGTACACCTTTCACATTTTTATTGCTGCCTGTGTCCCCATTAGAGAGATTCACCCTATTTGTCATCTTTATAGTTATCACCAAGAGTAAAGGTAAAAGAAAATCAAAATTTTTGGGTTGTAACTAGAACAGGAATAGAGGGGAAATCTTTCAATGGGGGACACAAATTCTGGTGACCCCAGTGACAAATAGGGATTTGCTTACTTTGGAGGGATTTTCTCTCACCTCCTGTTTTGACCATGGAACAGGATGTGAAGAGAAATTTCCCCAATGGTAGACATTTGGCAAAAACTGACAAAGGTTATAACCCTCTCAAACTCTAATTAAAAAATAAAAATGTTGCCTTTTAGTTCTACTTTAAAAAATTAGATCCACTGTTGCATGGGTTTATAGACCCGAAATTTTTTATTTTAACCTTTTTTCCCAGCTAAATATGTAGAAAATTATAGCTTGATTGATAATCTTTTCATATTGTATTTATGTTTTAAAAACTGTTTCTACTACAGCATGTTCTACTGGAAAGCACAGTGGCTTAGTGGTTAGCACTTCTGTCTTACAGCACTAGGGTCCTTGGTTCAAAACCCAACCAAGCAACTTCATGTTCTCACTGTGCTTGTGTGTGTGTTTCCTCCCACAATCCAAAGACTTGGTGGTAGGTTAATTAGCTCCTGTAAAAATTGGCCCTAGCATATTTATGTACGTGTGATAGGAATCTCAGATTGTAATATGCTCGAGGGCGGGGGGGACTGGTGTGAATGTACAATATATCAAGTGCTATGTAAATTGTCAGCACTATATAAAGCATGCACAATTCTGTAATCTAATATACATGCAACAGAACTGTGTAGAGGTCGGCCGATTTTTGGCACTTTTTAATGCATCGGCCGATTGTGCTGAAAAATAAGCCGATTTAAAAAACTTCAGAGCAACTTGCAAATAACTTCTTTCATAGAAGTCAATGCAAGTTTCCTGTGGAGGTGGAGCAATGTGTGTCTCTGGGCAGCCTGCCAAGTGAGAGAAAAGAGATACAATGTTTCTTCTTATCAATGAACTGAACTCTGTGTGTAGAAGTTCTCAGTTTAACCATTTAAAGACAAAATCTTTTCTGACACTTGTAGCTTACAAGTAAAAATCCTGTATTTTCTGCTAGAAAATCACTTGGAACCCCCAAACATTATATATTTTTTTTTTTTAGCAGAGACCCTAGGGAATAAAATGGCGGTTGTTGCAATATTTTATGTCACACGGTATTTGCACAGCGGTCTTTCAAACGCAATTTTTTGGGAAAAAATACAGTTTAATGAATTTTAAATAAAACTAAACAGTAAAGTTAGCCGTTTTTATTTTTATTTTTTCGTCTAAAAATTTTGATTACCTGTTTTTGTGCCTGCTTCCTGATTCCCTTACCGAAGATGGCGGCGGCAGCAGCCGAGGGAGAGATCGGCTTTGTGTGCCGACATCGCGGGCGCCCAGGACAGGTAAGTGTCCATATAATTAAAAGTCAGCAGCTGCAGTATTTGTAGCTGCTGACTTTTAATATTTATTTTTTCGGCGGAACTCTGCTTTTACACTGGAGCGGGTAGGCGTTGACGGTAAAACGCCGCTAGTTTTAGCGGCGCTTTATCATCATTTTAGCGGCGCTATTCGGCTTCTAGCGGGGCGCTTATAACCCAGCTAGCGGCCGATGAAGAGGCTAAATGCACCCGTGTAGCACCGCTGCAGAAGCGCTTTGCAGGCGCTTCGGCAGCAGTGCCCATTCACTTCAATGAGCAGGAGTGGTGGAGGAGCGGTACACACCGCTCCAAAGATGCTGCTTGCAGGACTTTTTTTTAACGTCCTGCCAGCGCACCGCCTCAGTGTGAGACTGCAGGGGAGTTGTTTTGCAGCCACTTTTACAGGTGCTTATTTTAGCCCAAAAGTGCCTGAAAAACACCCCAGTGTGAAAGGGGTCCAACTGTTAGATTTTATGAGATGAAGGGGAAAAAAACGAAAAAAATCGGCCTAACATATCGGCCCAAAAAAAAAATCGGCATCATATATCGGCCGCCGTGATTTCTAAATATCGGCATTGGCCAGAGAAAAACCCATATCGGTCGACCTCTAGTACTGTGGTAAAAGTCACATTTACTGCTTTGTATGTGACATAGGAATGTCAGATTGTAAGCTCCGGGACTGATGTGACTGTAAAATATGCAAATTGTTGAAACTATTTAAACACATGCTATAAATAATAATAATAATAAAAAAAAAAAAGCATATGATTAAAGAAAGAAGTTACCATGAGTAAACCATGTCAAAGTAATCATAAGATTAGGAGAAAGAGGCAGCTGCAGTCTTATGTAAATCTGACCTGGACCTTGTTCCCACATGCTCTCCTAGCTCCAAATGGGTCTTCATATGGTGAGTTGCTTCATTAACCAATAGGTATGCATGGGAGTTGAGCAGAGGTGGAGTGAAAATCAACATTTACAAGAAATATAAAAATATATATAAACTCAGCTGCCTATATCTCTGAAATTTTGGATTTAGCTCATAAGCCTGGTAATGTACACTTTAATCATATTCCCAGCCCTCATTCACGTTGAATGCGGCTTTGAATTTGTGCGACTTCATCTGAAATCGCACCATTTCCGAGCCGCGTCAGTGCGACTTCGAAGACATTGGTGCATGAAGCCGCACAGATGTTTTTGAAATCGCACCTTAAAGGAGCACTAAAGCTTCCCTTTTTTTTGCCTAAAAATAACAAACATGTTATACTTACCTCCACTGTGCAGCTCGTTTTGCACACAGTGGCCCCGATCCTGGTCTTCTGGGGTCCCTCGGCGGCTGTCTTGGCTCCTCCCCGCAAGGACTCCACACCATAATGCGAGTGAGCTCGCATGGTGTGGAGTGATTGCGGGCGCGCTCCCGTGATACAGCGGCGGCCATAGCCGCCGACTGTATCACTCGGCCCCGCCCCCCGCGTCATTGGATGTGATTGACAGCAGCGCCAGCCAATGGCTGCGCTGCTTTCAATCCATCCAGTGTAGCCAATCGGCGGTCAGGCTGAAAAACGAAGAGGATGACGGGGACGAGCGTGGGACTTTCGAGGGGCCAGGTAAGAAAAACGGGGGCTCGGGGGGGGGGGGGGGCGGTATTGTCGAATGTTTTTTCACCTTAATGCATAGGATGCATTAAGGTGAAAAAACATGCAACTTTACTACTCCTTTAAAATCCCAAGAAGTAGTGCAGGAACTGCTTTTTCAAATCGATGCAGCACCACTAAGTCAGCGTCGCACCAATTTGAACAGTGCCATTGCCAACAATAGGGTGAGACCTATCATGGGATTTTACCTGTCAAATCGAATGACAAGTCGCTCCGGTGTGAATGGGGGCTTATTCTTGTTTGTATTAGCTCAAAATAGGCGAAAATTAATTTTCGATTTCCCTTTAACAAGGTCTGTGTCACATAAGATAATGACAAGTCTGCAGGCCATGTCTACCACAAAATGTGCATATTTATTTTGTAAACTCAGTAGAATTGGATTATTCTAATTGTTATCCCTGATTATAGCTCTTTAAAGGATTTGGACATTTTTTCTTAGTACCTGAATCACAAAACATAATAGTAGATTCCAGAAATAGAGAGAAATAAACAGATAAACAGTATAAACACACATACAAACGTAGAGGCAGACTGTTTTCCTGTGATATTTATATCTACATATTGGTATGCAAGCGTGAGCATCTGAATCTCGTTCTGTCTTATTAGCAGCCACTCATGCAGACTCGTATTACAAGATTCACGCTTCTTTGCTCTCTGCCTCCAAGCACCTTCTGTTGTACTGTACAAACGCTGGGAATCGCAATGGAAATCCATCCCCCTGCCTCAACATGTTGCCGAGGCAAATGTTGTTTTGCTCTCCATCCTTTCTTCTTACTAACAGACACGTTTAGATTGCCAGTGATGTACATCTGCGCTTCTGACACGCAACGCACCAATTCTAGCTTTTTGTACTTCATGGTTCCTCACTATAGAATATATGTTTTACTACAGTCATTACCGAGGAGAAAATATCTGTTTAAATAATTAATGTGTGTGATCTGCTAGGAATCCAAGGAAACACAATGAATTTATATCTGCAGCTTTCATACTTATGACTTCTGTATATGTTACCACTTCCAGGCCTATTCTGGCACTCTTCTCCTACATGTAAAAATCATAATTTTTTTGCTAGAAAATTACTCAGAACCCCCAAACATTATGTTTTTTTTTAGTAGAGACTCTATGGAATAAAATGGCGATCATTGCAACTTTTTATGTCACGCGGTATTTGCACCGGAATATTTCAAACGCGATTAAAACTAAACCGAAAAACTGTAAAATTAGCCTAATTTTTTTGTATAATGTGAAAGATGATGTTACGTCGAGTAGGTAGATAGATAGATATATATATATATATATATATATATACCTAATATGTCGCGCTTTAAAATTGCGCACACTCATGGAATGGCGCCAAACTTTGGTACTTTATAATCTCCTTAGGTGACGCTTTAATTTTTTTTTACAGGTTACCAGTTTGGAGTTACAGAGGAAGTCTTGCGCTAGAATTGTTGCTTTTGCTTTAACGCACACAGCGATATCTTACATGTGTGATTTGAACACCGTTTACATATGTGGGTGCGAGTTACGTATGAGTTTGCTTCTGTGCGCGAGCACGGGGCGCTTTAAATGTATGTATTTTTTTTATTGTTTCACCTTTTTTATTTTTTTATTTTTACACTCGCTCTTTAAATTTCTTCATCTCTCTTTATGGAGAGATGTGGGGTTTATAAGACCCCACATTTCTCCTCCCAGGCTGGAAAGACATGACGTCACGCCCAGGCCTCTGAGGGTCATAGAGATGACTGAGGACCATCTGGTCACCAGAAATCTCTATGATCAACTTCCGAGGGGCGACCGATTTGTTCTCTGGCTCGCCGATTGCACGGATGAGCCCTGGTTCAGTGAGCGGTGTTCCTTCCTTTCTCTGTTGATGCACCTGCACCTGTGAATGGTGCACAGACGCCTGATCCCTTCACTGCAACTAGTGGGGAGAGTTTTTGTCTCAGCTTGGAGAAGCACTGCAAGTTGTACTCAAAATGCTAACATACTGTATACCATATACAGTAAAACCTTGGATTGCGAGCATAATTCGTTTCAGAAACATGCTTGTAATCCAAAGCACTTGTATATCAAAGCAAATTTCCCCATAAGAAATAATGGAAACTCAAATGTTTCGTTCCACAACCATTTATTCATAGGTCCTTCAGTTTATAGTCCATATAAAAAGATTATACCAGGTTGTGTAACCATAAAATGTCCATCCACAAATGAAAGCCTCCACAAGGGGATTAGAAGCAAAATCCAGCAGGAGCTACAGAGTCTATAAAAGAGAGGTGCCTCTAAGTGTAGTAATATGTTAAATGTTGTACCTTTAATTAAATGTAACTATATTGCTACACTTAAGAGGTACCTCTCTTCTCTTTTATACTCAGTTGTGACATGACGCTACTTGTATATCAAGTCAAAATTTATTAAAAAATGTTGCTTGTCTTGCAAAACGCTCTCAAACCAAGTTACTCTCAAACCAACGTTTTACCGTATAACACAAAGTGCTGCAGGGGTGAGACCACACGCAGACTCTGAATTAACCCTTTTCACACTGCTATACACCCTTTAATATTTCTAGCAAAACGTTTAAGAAAAACAGGAATTCTTCATGAACTACATTTAGGGCCAGGACAAGGGGTGGGTAGGAAGGGCAGCTGCCTTGGGCCCGCTGATGTCATGTGAGGTGGTAGGGCACTGCGTGGAGAGTTCCTACCTACAAGCTGGCAGGAGTAGAGACGGCACCATCACTACTCTGGTCAACTTAGCGCTGGAGGAGACAAGCCAGATCTGGAGAGGAGTAGAAAGCTGGGAGGATTGTGCTCTCTGTCTCTCTCACCTCTAGCTCCTCCCTCCCATCACTCTAGTTCTTCAGGATCAGGACTGCCAGATCGCCACTGTGCAGTGTTTGTTTACCCACCCCTTCTCCTCCCAGCAAAGATTGTGGTTAGTGGGTAGGTAAGCAAGCACCACACAGTGGCAACCCCATAGCCCTGCAGCAGTCGACAACTATCCCTGCCGTCTGCCTGTCGGAACTGTTATTTCAGCTTCCCCTAGGCTCCTCCTCAACTCTGATGTGTCAAGATGAGGAAGAGCCTTGGAGGAAAGAAAGTCTTGCAGGTATTTGCCACGGGTGGCGCGGCCCAAAAGTGGCCACGGGTGGCGCGCCCCTACCCAGAACTACAGGATCTCACACACACACACACACACACACACACACACACACACACACAACGGCACCCCAAGTATGAAAGGGGTTAACGCTGTTTAGGATATTCCCTCTCTCTGGACACACATCCACTGCCGATCCTCCACAGTCAGGCGACCGCTTCCCATAGGATTAATCCTTCCAAACATACAAGACAAACACTCTGTATGAAGTTTCCAGCAGGTCTGACAATCTTTAATGAGAGCAGGCTCTTTTTATACACCAAAATAATACTGCATTAATCTAAATGAACAATGGTCCAACTCCACCCACAACATCACACAATGGTTACATAACGAGCTCCCAATACACATATTCTGACATCTCTTAGCTAATCCCTTTACATCTTAAATGACTATGCATGACCTTTATATTCACCAGACTGTCTGTCTGCTTTACAATACACACAAGTACAGAGTTAATTATCACTATTCACAATGAAAGGATCTGTAGCATAATTGAGATTCATTAACATTACACAAGCAGACAGGTGACACATTAGCATCTCTTAATTAACTTGTTGAGTTCATAATCAAACAACCAGTACATTTTGTGGATTAATATTACTATCCCAATTTAAAGCAATCCAAGACATTCTTAATGTCCATTATTTCCTGGCTCACCCTGTGCCCAAAGTGACCCCTGTCACAATATATAAATCCAAACTTGGTTAATGTCATTAGGTCAAAGGAACATTTGTTGAGGATCTGCATGAAAGTAGCTTTATATTCCTCGTTGTCACCAAATAATGTAGGGGTCAATTTTACCCGAAGGCCTCTGGGGATTCTCTGCACCCGATGGTATTCGGCGAGGGTAAGTCCATGTAATTCAAGTGATGTATATTTCTTATGTAGTTTTTCCCATGTTCGGGTATTGTGAATCAGTGAGTTACCGATCAAAAAGTTCCTCGATCCAGAGATCTGAGACATAATGTGCGTGGCTTCCTCTTGAGTAAATGAGAAAGTAGAATCACTGGCTTCCATATCAACAGAAGTAACTTACTCGCGGGGAGTTATATAAATCCAAACTTTGGGTGGGTTACTTCCCTCTTGTTTTTTGGAATAGGATGGAGAAACGTCAGGGTGGACTCCCAAATTCCACCAACAATCAAACAGTCAAGACAAAGGGACACTTGCTCCAGTTCTTTACTTCTGGGGAAAAAAAAAAGGAAAGAGTGTTTTCCCTGCCTGAATTGTATTCAGTGCAACCTTATGCTAAAGGATGATTTTATCAATCCCAGCAATGGGGATAGGATTACAATTAAAAATTTCTTTACATGTCAGTCCTCTTATGTTGTATATATCCTTATTTGTCCATGCAATATTATTTATGTTGGGGAAACTACCCAGAAAATTAAGGACAGAATTGCTCAACATTGCAGTACTATTAGACATAATATACAACAGTGATGGTGTTAAGCCCCATGCACACGAGACGCTGTTATTTGCTGTTGAACGCGTGTTCAGAGGCAGTTGGACGCTTTTTTCAACTGCCCCTGAACCCATTCAATGTTATCCTATGTGTCCATGCACACACACTCGTTTTTTGGCGTTTACAAGCAGTTGCGTTTAACCTCGTT
Source organism: Rana muscosa (assembly GCA_029206835.1). Taxonomy (NCBI): domain Eukaryota; kingdom Metazoa; phylum Chordata; class Amphibia; order Anura; family Ranidae; genus Rana; species Rana muscosa. The sequence continues at coordinate 194,166,099 of CM055122.1, forward strand.
TTTCCAGAAGCAAAAAAATGGGTTCAGACGCAAAAGTTTTCCACGTTTCAGACGCTAAACGCGGCTAAACGCGGTACCGCCGTTTTGCCGCGTTTGCGTTTATAAGCGTTTTTAAAGGTGACCTATTTTTTAACATTAGAAATCTCAAAAATGATGGCAAATGATGAAAAACTATTAAAAAATATAAAAGAAAACTGTAATTGCTTGCATTGCATTGTGGACAATCCACAACTTGTGGCAGGTAACGTGGCCAGACGACGTGGCAGGTAATGTGGCCAGGTGACGTGGCAGGTAACATGGCCAGGTGACGTGGCAAGTGGACAATCCACAACTTGTGGTAGGTGACGTGGCTAGGTGACGTGGCAGGCAACGTGGCCAGGTGACGTGGCACGTGATGTGGCCAGGTGACGTGGCAAGTGGACAATCCACAACTTGTGGTAGGTGACGTGGCCAGGTGACGTGGCACATGATGTGGCCAGGTGACGTGGCAAGTGGACAATCCACAACTTGTGGCAGGTGACGTGGCCAGGTGACGTGGCAGGTGACGTGGCAAGTGGACAATCCACAACTTGTGGCAGGTGACGTGGCTAGGTGACGTGACAGGTAACGTGGCTAGGTGACGTGGCCAGGTGACATGGCAGGTGACGTGGCAGGTGACATGGCAAGTGGACAATCCACAACTTGTGGTAGGTGACGTGGCTAGGTGACGTGGCAGGTAACGTGGCCAGGTGACGTGGCACGTGATGTGGCCAGGTGACGTGGCAAGTGGACAATCCACAACTTGTGGTAGGTGACGTGACAGGTAATGTGGCCAGGTGACGTGGCAGGTAACGTGGCCAGGTGACGTGGCAAGTGGACAATCCACAACTTGTGGCAGGTGACGTGGCCAGGTGACATGGCACGTGATGTGGCCAGGTGACGTGGCAAGTGGACAATCCACAACTTGTGGCAGGTGACGTGGCTAGGTGATGTGGCAGGTAACGTGGCCAGGTGACGTGGCAGGTGACGTGGCAAGTGGACAATCCACAACTTGTGGTAGGTGATGTGGCAAGTGATACGCTAAATACAAGTACACTGCTGCTCTCTCAGCTGCTGCTACTCACTCTGGTCTCACAAACTGGCTGAAATGGTTAAAATTTACTGTTTTTTGAGCTTAGGGAGGGTCTTATGATGAAACGCTTATAAACGCAAACGCGGTAAAACGCCGCTAAACGCGGCCGCAAACGCGCGTTTTTAAACGCCGGTTTCAGCGTTTAAAAACGTGTGTTCAGCAGAGTTTGCACCTGCGTCTCGTGTGCATGGGGCCTAAGCGCTGTGTTTAAACAAAGAGAGAATGGGAAAACTCCGTTTTCCCAGTCTCCAGGCATTTCCTGGAGAAGGGACACCGGGACTCAGATTTACACTTTATGGTTTTGGAAGAAATTCCACAAGATAGAAGAGGAGGGGATAGGATAGGAGGGGATAGGATACTGAAATAAAACAAAGAGGTTTGGTGGATTAACAGGTTACAGTCCCTGCATCCGGAAGGGATGAACAGGGACTATGACCTGTATTTATTTTTGTAATGTTTTTGATTATGTTAGAAATTCTGTGCATCTCTTTTGTAGATCATGACCAAGTATTCCTTGATGAGAACTGTGAAATGGAAGAAAATGTATATTCGTATTGGAACGTCGTTTTTTGACAGATATGAATTATCTTTTTGAATCATGGAAGGTTTTCTGTTCTAAACTTTTTTCGCAGTGTGTGTCTATGAGATTTGTTTTTTGTTTCTTTATAATAATTTTTTTTGTATAACCTTTTGTAGTATTGAACTTTCTATTGGTGTGTCTTCAATTATGTATTTTTTTTTATGACTACCGGCACACTGTATTGACATGTACTATGTGTGGTCCAGTGTCGGGTAGTATTTTGGTTTCTAAACCTGCACAGGGCTAATTTAGTCTCAATCATCTGGTTGGATCGCTCCTCGATCAAGCGAAATGGGATTCACCTGTTGGGTTACACCCTCAGGTGTTTAGGATAAAGTGAGGTATTTTTTGCATTTTACTTTTACACCTAGCCTGTTGGCCTGAGGAAGAGCAGGGATGCTTGCAACTGTACAGTAGCTATGCTATTGAAAAATTATTCTTTTGTCTGTATATGGCATTGATTGAAGATTCACAAGTAAAGAAGTCTTTCTTACATACTGGAGCAAGTGTCCCTTTGTCGTGACATATATATATATATATATATATATGTGTGTGTATGTGTTTTCCTGCAGTTACGGGTAGGGGCGTGCCACCCGTGGCCACTTTTGCTGTGATATATCACAGCAGTAGCCGATCAGTGGATGTCTGCTGGCACCCGCTGATTGTCAGGAACACACACAGGACAGAGCTCTGTCTATGTAAATAAGGCAGAGCTCCGTTCTGACAGGGGGAAGTGATGGATTTTCTTTCCCTGCAAAGCCTTCTTGGACTTAAGTGCCCTTAGTTTTAGGCTTTTAAAGAGTATGACCTTAAGACCTCTTGGAAAGTCCTATAATATATGGCATAGAAAGGCCATGGGGGTTGGGGCTTTATCTGGATTAGATGAAGAGAAGGCTAGTCCAAATTCTTGCAATCTTTCTTTAAGCTGCAATCAGTTTCAAACTGCTTTTGCATTCCCATTTGACTTGTATTAAAAAGAAGCAGTTTTCATGTGAACAAAAGCCTATCGACAATGGCCCTTAGGCTGGCCATACATTATACAATCTTCTTGTTCAATTTTCCCTTAAGGCCCCTTTTACACGGGGCACGTCCGTTTCTATGGACTCCGCTTGCTCAGCAGGGATTGATCCCTGCTGAGCGGACAGGTCCATCTCCACTCACTGTGCTGAGATGGACCTGTCAGTCTTGGCTGCGCTGCTATCAATCTATCCAATCAACGCCGAGACTCCGTGGAGAAGAGGACACCATGGGACAAGCAGAGCAGGTGAACTGGCTCAGATAAGTAAAACGGGGCTGGGGGCCCATGACAGCCAGGTGTTTTTTCAATCTTAATGCATAGGATGCATTAAGGTGAAAAAACACAAACCTTTACAACCCCTTTAAAGGTAAATCAAAAAAATGGAATAAGAAAATTGTATAATGTATGGCCAGCTTTAATATTAATATTTTGGGTGGACAGAAACTTTAACATGTGACATATAAAAAAAAAAAAAACTGCTCCTAACACAAGGCCCATTCACATGAGCCATTTTTAGCAATGGTGTGAAGCAGAAGCAGAATTAGTGCTTTTGGTGCAAAAAACAAAAAATGAACTGCAGTCAATGAAATGTCTCTGTCACAAAAATTCAGTGATTTGCAGCTCGGCTTTCTATAGCGTTTGAAGTTAGCTTCAGAATCGCCGGCTTCAGTAGCTATTCATATTATCCAATGCAGCTCATGAGCATGTGGTAGCTGCATAGAGAAGCAATGTAGTCAGCTACAGGAACAACTATATATCCAGACACTATTTGCCAGTGATAACAAGCAGATAGAATTTTAGCTTTTATAGATCTCTGTTACAAACTTGTTAATATAAAACAGCCATTTTGCAGGTGAATATTATGGGTGATATTTTCAGCAACCATTTTGGTGCAGAAAACGGCATCCTGCAAGAATAGCTGCAAACTAGGAAAATGGAATGCAAACCAATGAATGCAGCTATGGTTATTGCACTGTAGCACTTCCTATCGTTGTCATTTAAATGGTCCACCATCAATGGAAGACATTTTTTTGTCGATGCCCAAGAAGGCGCATAGATGCATGGCCAATTGTACCATTAGGTATAGTAGACATGTGCTGATCAGTGGCAGAGGCAAAAGCTATATTTTCTATAAACAAATGTTTACTTCCTGCCTCCAAAGTCCAAATTCTGTGTTTCCAAGTCTCAGAGCCTTTGTATCACACTAAAAGGATCAGAAATCATAGCCACACAAGACACACTGTGGCTGGGTGTAGAGTTTGGATATCTAGAGGTGACCAATAGAAGAATAATGAAAAACTGTAACCTTAGATGAAGTGGTCTGGTTAGGAATGCATGGATCATTAGGAATGCATGGATCAAGCAGTGATGCCAACCTACCAGTGTGAAATTTACTGGCACGGCACTCAAAATTTACTGGCACCACCACGTTTTTGCTGCCATTTCGCAAAAGTTACTAAATTACATTTTTAGGTGCACATTTCAGTATTTAGGCTAAAAACAAGTACGCTAGGCAAATAGCAATGTGATTTAAGGTACATATTAAGGTAAAAAAACATATTTTTGTTATTTTCGATATAATAAGGGCAAATTATTTAGTCACATCACCCCCTGCCTCCATCCCCCTCTGCAGTGCCACAATCTCCCCTTGCCTCCAATCTCCCCAGGCCTCCAGCCCCCTGCCTCCAATGACCCCCTTGCCTCCATCCCCCCTCTGCGGTGCCACCAACAACCCCTTTCTCCATCCCCCTCTGTGGTGCCACCATCCCCCTCTGTGGTGCCTCCAATCTCCCCCTGCCTCCATCTAACCCCCTGCCTCCATCGTCCCCCTCTGCGGTGCCACCATCAGGGGCGGATCCAGGGGGGCAACAGGACAATTGCCCCCCCCCCCGAGCCCATCTGTCACACTCACTTGCTTGCTCCTGGTTTTTTTTTTTTGCGCCTGATCTCCCGGATTTTGGGGACCCAGTACCGGCCGGTCGTAGGTCCCCTGGACGCCAAACTTGGCACACATGTAGCCCCATGTCTCCTCTACAAGTGTGCAAAGTTTGGTGTCTGGTAGACCTATGGCCGGGGAGAACTGATTTTTCAAACCCGGGCACTCCTTCCATAGACGCCCATGTTAAACATCAGTCTAGTCATGGGCACAGTGAAGCATAGGCACAGTGAGGCATGGGCACAGTGAGGCAAAGTAAGGCATGCAGATGGACACCCTAGGCTTATACTCGAGTCAATAAGTTTTCCCAGTTTTTTGGGGTAAAATTAGGTGCCTCGGCTTATACTCGAGTATATACAGTACTTGTTCTGTGGCTGCCGCTGCCTCTCTGAGTCTCTCTCTCAGTTTCTCACATCAGCCGATCAGCGGCGCCGAGAGAGAGACTCGTCTAATGTAGTTACGCGGCGCACTGACATGATACCAGGAGCGGAGGAGGAGGTAAGCAGGCAAGTTAGTGACAATCCGCAAATTGTGTCAGCTGACGTGGCAAATGATAATCTGCATCTGGTGGCAGGCAAGTGACAATCAGCAAGGTGTGGCAGGTGAGTGACAAGTGACAATCCACAAGATGTGGCAGGTGACGTGGCAAGTGACAATCCGCAACGTGTGGCAAGTGACACACTCAGGGCTCCCACTAATTGCAGGTGACGGTGGCAAGTGACACACTCGGGGCTCCCACTGATTCTGCATTGAACTATTTCATTTTATATTACAATGTAATAATAGAAATAATGCGCTTCAATCATCCTGACACCATAACAACCATGGTGCCGGGATGATTGAAGCGCTGACACCAGCCATTTCCCCGATAAATTTCCCACAAAAAAAACATTTTTTGGCAGTGCCCCTCCCGAGAAAAGACTCGATCTGCCCCTGGCCACCATCACCCCCTGCCTCCATCGGATCCCCCTCTGCCACCATCACCTGATGTCACTGTCGGCTGGGCTGTCTGTCACTCTGTCCATCCCCGACTCCCCTGTGAACTTTGTATTGCCTGGATGCAACAGGCTCCTCCAATCCACCGCCGCGTGCTGCTCAGCCTCCGAGTCCTGACTCCTGCTCCAGTGCTGTGCTCCTCCGTCCTCCTGGTTAGTTACAGATTTAAAATTCTGGTGCGCGCGCGCCTGGTAGGATGTCCTAATACATCACTCGCCGGCGCCGCGCGGCACAGACTCTGTGAAATCCGCCGGCCGAATACAGCATATGCTCGGCAAGCTCCGGAACTGCGCATGCGCAGTTCCAAGTCGAACCGATCTTGGCTATTTTTACTGGCACATTCCCGCAACTACGGACATTTACGTACCTGGGGGAGTGCCCGTTTTTACGGACTGCCCGTAAAAATACGGACGGTTGCCAACGCTGGGATCAAGACATGATAAAACTACTACTAAATAGAATACTAATCTACCAACAAGAATGCACATACAGTACAGAGACCACAATGAGGTCCCAGTTGCACTGACTTGACAAACAGGGTGGCAGTCTTTAACAGACAGGAATGTGTTACAGGCAGCAATAATGTGTGGATGAGTGTGGGGATCCACAGCCTGTGTAGGCTATGCAGGAATCTGACCATCGCTACACTTCTTCAGCAGAAATACAAACATCTCAAGTAAGCCTATTTACTGATTGTAAGCCAGGTTAGGGCCAATAGGACAAGAAAATATTTTGTGTGAAAGAGGTGATGCTAGCAGAAGGGTGCTTGCTGCTTTGTGCATGAAAGGTTGTGTACCTTCAGGCCCCAAAGATGGAAATCCTACCATGCCTAGATGTCAATGTAGCACCCTGCTCCTGTTGGGTAGGCGCTATGTGTTTAAATTTAGTTGTCTGAGCTGTAGTTTAGCTGAGAAGGATTACGCTAAATTGTTGGCTCTGTTTCAGTCCAGCTGGGTTGCACGTTTTCCACTTGACAGTAGGTGTCACCACAGGTCAAGGATGGAAATGTAGTAGGCAGGATGTATTGGGTGTTCCTTTCCCAGAAGTGGCTCAGGGGGTGTGGTCAACTCGCTGTGCATTCTGTGCAAGGGACAGAGACCGCTCTAGCGGGGTTCGTTTGCTGGATCCCGACCTGAGGGCCCTCCTGGCCTCAGGGATGTGCAAGCCGTTTTTCGGCCTCGGGGCCTGCTGGCCCGAGGCTCTGCAACTGAGAGTAGGCCCAATAGCTTCTGGGGCCTACTAGTCCAGGGATGGTCCTACGCGGTCTTGCCTGCGGGAAGAAGCGGAACAATTGGGGACTCAATTGAAGGACGCATCCTGGCCAAATTCCCGCATGGTGCTGCCGGCTGGCTGAAAGATTCTGGCACCGTGAGCTGTGTATTTCCTGAGGAACTTTGCAAAGTGTCAGTGTGGTTGCACGATCTTGTGGCAGAAGATTGTGAAACGACTCGACGACACTCATCAAGTCTGTGGCAGAGACTTTGAACGAGCTTCGCACCGGTTGCTAGGTCGGTGAGAGTAGGCCTATCCGGTAGTTGCTGAATCCAGTGTGGAACCAATTTGTCCTCTGGATCTAAGAATGTGCCCCTGATCCGGAAAGCAAGGTACCTGAACCTCCCCTATCCCTCTGTTGGAACTGTTTAATAAAACTCTTGAAATAAAAGAAACCAGGTGTTGGTGTGGACATTCATGAAAGCTCTTCAAGAGGGACCCCTGAGACGAGTGTGGTGAACAGAAAGGTAACGGCAGGCCCAAATCTAAACCAGCAGCTCCTACGGGTGTAGTGCTACATGAAGTTGTGGATAAAAAGGCATGCCTACTTAAAAATGTAAAAAAAGCTATACTGCGGTTATGCCAAATGTATATTTAATAGCATAGTCTGAATAAAGACTCTGCCCTCCCTGTGGCAATAATACTGAAGAGATTTTCAATTTGAACAGAAAATTGGTGGGTCTCTGAGCTCAAATCTGTGTTGGACAAAACAAAGCCTGAACAGCACTGCAGCCTAGGAGCTGCTCTTACACAGCCATAAAACAGTAATGCTGGGTTCACACTTGTGCAATGTTAGATATTGCATGTGATTCGCACTGCACTGCTGTGCAGATCACATGCGATGTATGTGCGATGCAAATTCAGCCACACAGATCCTATGACTGAATTTGCATTGCATTCGCACCAAAATGGTGAAGGACCTTTTTTTGATCTGCACTGGAATTGGATCACATGGGTGTTCACACCTATGCGATCTGATTCCTGCACCATTTGGCAGTTCGTACTGCGATCCGATCTGGGGGTGTCATTCAATTTGCATCGACACCCGCAGCGGTTAGCAGATGTCAGTGTGAACCGCCATCAGGTGACATAGAATGCGGAAACCTGCACTGGAATCACGCTGGTTCCCGCATCGCATATGTAGCGGGTATGTACTTTCCCGGGTGTAAATTTGAACTTGGCAGAGACATCAGTGATGTGTAATTCCCTGCAGCCCAGTGGGTGGCGCTGCCACCCTGGGCTGGGGTTGAATCATTGCTGTGTGCTGTGCCTCCTTTTTGTCCTCCCTCGGCAGCGGTATGGTGGGGCGGGGAACCCGCCGTGCTTGCTGGGAGAGGGTATAAAGGGGCCGGCCATCTTTGTCACGGGGTCGGAGTCCCAAGCACCTTCAGCTTGTGGACGGTGGTTCGTGTCGGTCCTCTGGGTGGCCTAGGCCTAGAGGACAATCGGAGGTCGTGTTCCATCCCAGGCACCTTTAGCCTGGGGTGAGGTACTCGGATGGAGGTCTGGAGCTCAGTGCCCAACACTGAGTTCCGGGAGGGAAGGAGATCCTAGGGAACCCCGTGAGTGGGTACCCGAATCCGGAAGGCGCAATGGACCGGGGGGAGCGCCTCACTTGAAGACCCGGTGCAGCATATTGCCGGTGACAGGTGAGCCTCTCGTCGGAGACCGCCTGGAAGAAAATTCCCCCTCGTGCAGAGACCGTAACCCACTTTCAGGAAGGAAAGTGGAGAACTACATTGTGTCTGGGCCTATTCGCATCCACACCTCCTTTTTCTGTTCTGTTTCTACCAAGGGAGTTCAACTGATTGTGTTCATTCGAAAAGAATAAAGGAGTGTTGAACTTTAATGGTGTGGGGCTCATTTCCTAACAGACATTGTTCAAGGTGACTCTTGGAGGGAGGATCCAGGTGCACAGCACTGACCCGAAGGTAATACAAGAACGTTGCTTATGCCGCACTGACACATGTGGTGGAGGCCAGGCGTGGTGTCCCCGCTCCCTCCCCTCTAAGATACCCCTAGACAAGAGAAAGACGAGACAAGAGAAAGAGGGGAGTGAGGAGGGCGCTACACATATATGTGAACCGGCACTAAAAGTGACAGTGTGGTGAGTGGGACAATCTCTGCCATTCTGCAATAGTGTAAAGTAAATTGTTAGCCCACATTTTCCTGCAAACCACTTCAAAGAACACATTTCATCTCAAATGTACCTTTACATTCCAATTAAACTGGACATGGCGTGCTTGTGTCTATGGCAGGAGTAGACTAGTTTTAGTTTAGCTAGAATTGGGGCCAGACTGAATGGATGTATGCACTTTGTAAAGACATATTTAAAGTAATATCAAAACCAAGCTTTAAAATAAAAAAAAAATAAACATGTTTTACTTACCTGCTCTGTGTAGTAGTTTTGCATAGAGCAGCCTCGATCCTCCTCTTGTCGGGTCACTCGCCACTGCTCCCGGCCCCTCCCTACTGCCAAGTGCCCCCAGAGCAAGCAGTTTGCGTGTCCATTCACACACAGAGCTGCAAGCTCAGCCGACCCCCCTCCCCTCTCTCCTCATTGGCTAGTGATGTGTTGTATTGTATTATAATGTATTCTGTTGTTTCCGAGCATGTGTGGTCTTGTTCTTCCGATTTTTTTTTTAGGACGAATACTGTACTGATTAAACGAATATCGTATGTTCTGGTATTGTACGAGAAATATTTTCATGGTTATCCCTTTGGATAATTTCAGATGAACTGTCATGATTGGCTCTTGAAAACTGTGTACTATCAGATTATCATATGATTGCTTCTAAAGCGGTATCTTTCATCTGATTTATTTTAAACGTGTTGCTAGGCTTAGGTTGCACCTACTACCTTCATGTGTCTTACTGTCCCCATAAGATAAATGTCTGTTAATGGGATTGATTCCCAGCTTAGGTTTATGAGATTTAACCACTTAACGACCGCTCACTGTATATATACGTCGGCAGAATGGCACGGCCAGGCACAATCATGTACCTGTACGTGCCTGCCTTTGTATAGTTGGGGGGTCCCATCGGACCCCCCTTCTATACAGTGAACGGTCGGCATCGTTCCGGGAGCGATCCGTGATGAGGGGACGGCCATTCGTTTCCGGCCACCCCCTCGCGATCGCTCCTGGCGAATGAAAAGCTTCCTCTGCCTGTGTAATGTTTACACAGGCAGGAGGAAGTGATGTCATCTCTCATGCGGCGCTCACATATACCAAACGCTGCATGAGTGAAGACACAGAGGTTAGTGCACTAAACAGCACACTGACACCACACACATAGGCACACGATCGCCCCCCCCAGACACCCCCAGATCACCCCAGTGTCACTGATTGCAGTGACAATTTATTTACTGATCACTGCAATCAGTGACATTTGTGACTGTAAAAGTGTCAGGGCAGAGTGTTTTAGGTCCAGTGTAGCCCCCTAACCCCCCCTAATAAAGGTTTAACCCCTTGATCGCCCCCCCAGGTAACCCTTTCACCCCCTTTTTGCCAGTGTCACTAAGCGATCGTTTTTCTGATCGCTGTCTTAGTGTTGGTGATGCCGATAGGTAGCCAGTTATTTTTTCGGTTCGCCGCAGGTTTTTATAGCGTCAGGTAACCCCATATATTACCTGATAAAGGTTTAACCCCTTGATCGCCCCCCCAGGTAACCCTTCCACCCCCTTTTGCCAGTGTCACTAAGCGATCGTTTTTTCTGATCGCTGTATTAGTTATGCTGGTGCCGATAGGTAGCCAGTTATTTTTTTTAGGTTCGCCGCAGGTTTTTATAGCGTCAGGTACCCCCATATATTATCTAATAAAGGTTTTAACCCCCTAATTGCCCCTAGTTAACCCTTTCACCAGTGATCACTGTATAAGTGTTACTGGTGACACTGGTTAGCCAGTTAGTTATTTTGTTATTTAGGTTCCCCGTCAGGTTTTTATATAGCGTCAGGTACCCCCATATATTACCTAATAAAGGTTTAACCCCCTGATTGCCCCTAGTTAACCCTTTCACCAGTGATCACCATATAAGTGTTACGGGTGACGCTGGTTAGTTAGTTTGCTTTTTATAGTGTCAGGGCACCCGCCGTATATAACCCAATAAAGGTTTAACCCCCTGATCGCCCGGCGGGTGATATCAATTAGGTTTTAGCGTCAGAGAGGGTCTGTGTCGCCCCAGGCAGCGTCAGGTTAGTGCCAGTAATGCTAACACCCACACGTGAAGCATACACCTCCCTTAGTGGTATAGTATCTGAACAAATCAATATCTGATCTGATCAGATCTATACTAGCGTCCCCAGCAGTTTAGGGTTCCCAAAAACGCAGTGTTAGCGGGATCAGCCCAGATACCGGCTAGCACCTGCGTTTTGCCCCTCCGTCCAGCCCAGGCCACCCAAGTGCAGTATCGATCGATCACTGTCACTTACAAAACACAACACGCATAACTGCAGCATTGGCAGAGACAGGCCTGATCCCTGCGACTCCAGTGCTGTAGGAGGTGATTTCACCACCACAGTTAAAAAAAATAAAAGAGCATATATGCTGAAGCATTGGGGCAGCAGGAGCAGAGGAGCGATTTTGCTCCTAATGCCGCGTACATATGGTCAAAATTCAGACGGAGGCATGCCCGTGGAAAAGTCCGACCATGTGTGTGCGGCATAACTTTTGCGGGAGGATGCCCCCATGCTTCGGCATATATAAATGGTGCATGTATGCCCATCATTAGAAGTGGGTGGATGAAGGGAGGTATTCTAATGGTGGGCATACCCACCGATCAATCTTTTTTTCGTTCAGCCAACAGGCTGCATGAAATTTTTTTTTACAATACATGTCCAACAAGGACCAGCAACGTACTGGTATGTTGCTGGACTTTGAATGGTTATACCAGATTGATGCCTGCGGGTTTAGGTATCATCTTGGTATCATTATTTTCAGCCAGCGGCCGACTTTTATGTAAAAGCAATCCTAGCGGCTAATTAGCCTCTGGACTGCTTTTACAAGCAGTGGGAGGGAATGTCCCCCCCCCCGGATATAAAAAGCGCCATTGGGAAATTGGGAAAGCATTTTATCACACCGATCTTGGTGTGGTCAGATGCTTTGAGGGCAGAGGGAAGATCTAGGGTCCAATAGACCCCAGTTTTTTTTTTTTAAAAGAGTACCTGTCACTACCTATTGCTATCATAGGGGATATTTTCATTCCCTGAGATAACAATAAAAATTATAAAATAAAAAAAAATATGGAAGGAACAGTTTAAAAATAAAATAAAGTAAAATTAATAATAAAAAAAAAAAAAAAAGCACCCCTGTCCCACCCTGCTCTTGCGCAATGGCGAACGCAAGCGTTGGTCTGGCGTCATATGTAAACAGCAATTGCATCATGCATGTGAGGTATCACCGCGAAGGTCAGATCGAGGGCAATCATTTTAGCAGTAGACCTCCTCTGTAAATCTAACGTGGTAACCTGTAAAGGCTTTTAAAAATGTATGTAGTTTGTTGCCACTGCGCGTTTGTGCGAAATTTTAAATCAAGTCGTGTTTGGTATCTATGTACTTGGCCTAAGATCATCTTTTTTATTTCATCAAACATTTGAGCAATATAGTGTGTTTTAGTGCATTAAAATTAAAAAAAGTGTATTTTTTCCCAAAAAAATGCGTTTGAAAAATCGCTGCGCAAATACTGTGTGGAAAAAAAAAATGCAACACCCACCATTTTAATCTGTAGGGCCTTTGCTTTAAAAAAATATATAATGTTTGGGGGTTCAACATAATTTTCTTGCAAAAAAAAATATGTTTTCATGTAAACAAAAAGTGTCAGAAAGGGCTTTGTCTTAAAGTGGTTAGAAGAGTGGATGTAAGCTTCCTAATGTTGTGTATAAATGCCAGGACAGTTCAAAACCCCCCCAAATGACCCAATTTTGGAAAGTAGACACCCCAAGCTATATACTGAGAGGCATGTCGAGTCCATGTAATATTTTATATGTTGACACAAGTTGCGGGAAAAATATTTTTTTTTTTTATTTAAATTTTTTTTGCACAAAGTTGTCACTAAATGATATATTGCTCAAACATGCCATGGGCATATGTGGAATTACACCCCAAAATACATTCTGTTGCTTCTCCTGAGTACGGGGATACCACATGTGTGAGACTTTTTGGGAGCCTAGCCGCGTACGGGACCCCAAAAACCAAGCACCGCCTTCAGGCTTTCTAAGGGTATACATTTTTGATTTCACTCCTCACTGCCTATCACAGTTTCGGAGGCCATGGAATGCCCAGATGGCACAACCCCCCCCCCCAATGACTCCATTTTGGAAAGTAGACACCCCAAGCTATTTGCTGAGAGGTATGGTGAGTATTTTGCAGATCTCGCTTTTTGTCACAAAGTTTTGAAAAAAGAAAAAAAAAATTTCTTTCTTAATTTTCAAAAACAAATGAGAGCTGTAAAATACTCTCCATGCCTCTCAGCAAACAGCTTGGGGTGTCTACTTTCCAAAATGGGGTCATTTGGGGGGGTTTTGTGCTATTTTGGCATTTTATGGCCTTCGAAACTGTGATAGGTAGTGAGGAGTGAAATCAAAAATTTGCATCCTTAGAAATCCTGAAGGCGGTGCTTGGTTTTCGGGGGCCCGTACGCGGCTAGGCTCCCAAAAAGTCCCACACACGTGGTATCCCCGTACTCAGGAGAAGCAGCAAAGTGTATTTTGGGGTGCAATTCCACATATAACCATGGCATGTGTGAGCAATATATCATTTAGTGACAACTTTTTGTACATTTTATTTTTTTTGTCATTATTCAATCACTTGAGACAAAAAAAAAAAAAAATATTCAATGGGCTCAACATGCCTCTCAGTAATTTCTTTGGGGTGTCTTCTTTCAAAAATTGGGTAATTTGGGTGGGTTTTGTACTGCCCTGCCATTTTAGCACCTCAAGAAATGAGATAGGCAGTCTTAAATTAAAAGCTGTGTAAATTCCATAAAAAGTTTGTAGACGCTATAACTTTTGCGCAAACCAATAAATATACGCTTATTGACATTTTTTTTTTACTAAAGACATGTGGCTGAATACATTTTGGCCTAAATGTATGACTAAAATTGAGTTTATTCAATTTTTCTTCTAACAAAAAGTAGAAAATATCATTTTTTTTCAAAATTTTCAGTCTTTTTCCGTTTATATCGCAAAAAAAAAAAAAAAATCGCAGAGGCAATCAAATACCATTAAAAGAAAGCGCCATTTGTGGGAAGAAAATGACGCAAATTTCGTTTGGGTACAACATTGCATGTCCGCACAATTTCCAGTTAAAGCAGCGCAGTGCCAAATTCTGAAAACACCTCTGGTCCTTTAACCTGCATAATGGTCGGGGCTTAAGTGGTTAAAACACAGAGGAAAAATATGTAAAGAAAAAAAAAGAAAAGATTTTCCAAGGAGATGGTAGCTGTGGATTCAATAGCACTCTGAGTATATTTACAGATAAATTAGGAGCATTATTCTCATGTAGAAAAACATCAATGATTTCATAAAGCAACATTGCACCGATTGCTATTACCCAGCATTCCACAGGCCCTTTGTTTACAATAGTGACTGTTTTAACAATATGAGATAAGTTAGGCCTACCAAGCTGAATACGGAAGAGAAAAAACACTATCATCCAATTATTTTCAGCCATTTGAGACCTTGCCAAGCACACAGCATCTATTGATATTTGCCATAAGCCTATGTTTCCATGGCAACTGCATGCGCTCTTAAACATTTAATACTGCACTACCACATGTAACATTTCTGTCCAGTCTGAAATACTTGGCATTCAGATGTACTAGCCAGTAATGGAATACATACACTACACAGCCTTTTATTTAGTCTTCAATGTCTCTCTTGTGGTTTCCTGCTGCATTACCGTCTTCAACAGAGGTGAGAGCATTTAAATAGAATGCACTCATTGCATCTACATTGTCCCTTGCATATTAATTGTTCAGCAGGCTGTTGTATTATTAAAATCATAAATTAAGCAAATGTTTACCAGTGTGTTTGTTAACCAAATCGATGAAATCATATATCTCACGTGAATATAAAAATTGTGTAAACGTGAAGGATATGCTACGGCATCCTCAATCAATGCACAGAGCCAAAGCATTTTGACAAAAAAAAACAGACTATTTGCTGGCAGGTCATTCACACAGATGAGTTACAGTAATGTGTGTTTTACTGTGCGTTACTACAGCACACTAGGGCCAAAACAACGAATCGATTAATCGACAACTAATCGATTATGAAATTAATCGATTACTATTTTCATAATCGATTAATCGGCCAGTAACATGGAGTTAAGCCTTGCAGCTCATCAACAGAGCCTTGCAGCCCAGCAGCAGACAAACGC
Source organism: Rana muscosa (assembly GCA_029206835.1). Lineage (NCBI taxonomy): Eukaryota > Metazoa > Chordata > Amphibia > Anura > Ranidae > Rana > Rana muscosa. Next base: position 194,181,385 of record CM055122.1, read on the forward strand.
AACTTTGCAACAGAGTCTGGAGGCTCAGCAACGAGCCCAGCAGCAATCTGAGGCCCGCTTCATAGACCTGTTGCAGAAGCAAGAGCAGAGACTACAACAACAGATGGAAGCAGTAATGCAGCAACGTCCGCAGACCAGTGAGGAAAGCCGTCCCACTAATACCGCGTCCTTTGGGGTGAGTCGTTTATTGACAAAAATGACTGGAGAGGATGATCCAGAGGTATTTTTGACCACATTTGAAAGGACCGCTGAAAGAGAAAAGTGGCCTGAGGAGCAGTGGGCTGGACTGGTGGCTCCTCTGTTAACTGGTGAATCGCAGAAAGCTTACTATGACCTAGAGCCTAACCAAGCAAAAGACTATGTGATGCTAAAAGCTGAAATATTGGCAAGGCTGGGTGTCACCCAGGCTGTCCGGGCTCAGCGTGTGCATAACTGGACTTTCCAGCTTGGAAAACCCCCCAGGTCTCAAATGTATGATCTCATTCACCTGAGCAGAAAGTGGCTACAGCCAGAGACTTTGTCCGCACCAAAGATTGTGGAACGTGTTGTAATGGATCGGTTTTTGAGAGCTCTTCCTACTGCCATCCAAAAGTGGGTAAGCCATGGAGACCCAGAGACGGCCGATGGTCTTGTGGATCGTGTGGAGAAATACTTGGCTACAGAGAACCTGACGGCCTCTTCCAGAGACACTCGGACTTTCCACCCTAAGACCAGACCATCCCCAGGGGCGGATAAGAGGATTCCAAGGGGTGAGGGTGGAGAGAGTGAGAGGGTGGGAGCTCTACCCCAAGTTTGGCGAGAACAGCCTGGGAAATCAGCGGCTCAAGAGGCGGCAAGAAGGATCGTTTGCTACCGCTGCCGGCAAGCGGGACATATTGCAGCCAATTGCCCGGTTGTGGAGGAACCCATGCAGTGTGACTTTCTGACGGGCAGACGTCAGTCGCTGTGTGCGACAGTCGCATGCACTGCCATTCGAGGAACTGAGAAACATTTATGCAAAATGTGTGTTAATGGTAGAAATGTTGTGGTATTGCTGGATTCAGGTAGCCTTGTGACCCTGATAAAGGCTGAGTTAGTTAAAACAGAGGTCTCTGGGAATAGCAAGGTAGCTGTTATTTGTGTGCATGGGGACACCCGAGAGTATCCAGTGACTACAGTGTGTTTCGAGACCCCCAAAGGTACCCTCTCTCATCCAGTGGGCTTAGTATCTCAGTTACCGCATGACGCCATTGTGGGAAGGGATTTTCCGAAGTTCTGGGAACTGTGGGATGATCCTGAGCCCCTCACTGGTGCCCCTATGTACCAGGAATGTGATAGCCAGAACTCCCCTGAGAGTGGTGAGGACTCTCCGGAATTTCCCTTATCAGTATTGGCAGGGGAGACTCAAGAAACTGGAGAGGAGCCCACCTCCTCAGACGAAAACCTACCGTCTGTGGAGTTTTCTGATCTTGAGGTTCACAGGGAAAACTTTGCCACAGAACAGTTGAAAGACCCCGCCCTAATAAAGGCACGGGAAAACGTAGTGAAAATAGATGGCGAGTTAGTGAACCCAGATAATACCTGCACTTACCCATACTTCAGCGTAGAGAAGGACCTACTGTATCGGGTGGCAAAAAGGGCAGAAGAAACCGTTGAGCAGCTTGTGGTGCCCAAACCTTACAGGAAGTTGGTGTTGGAGTTGGCCCATGGGCACATTCTTGGAGGTCATCTGGGGACAGAGAAAACCCGAGAGAGGGTATTACAGAGATTCTATTGGCTGGGGGTGATGAAGGACGTAGAAAATTATTGTTCCTCCTGCCCTGTGTGTCAGAGGTTGGCCCCGATGCCACATTTCCGTAGCCCGCTGGTCCCTCTACCCATCATTGAGGTCCCGTTTGAGAGGATCGCCATGGATTTGGTAGGTCCTATAATCAAGTCCGCTAGGGGGCACCAGTACATATTAGTTATAATGGACTATGCCACCCGTTATCCAGAAGCGATCCCTCTCCGAAATACCTCGGCCAAAACCATAGCCAAAGAGCTATCTCTTGTTTTTAGCCGGGTGGGTATTTGTAAAGAACTGCTTACGGACCAAGGTACACCCTTTATGTCCCGGGTTATGAAAGAGATGTGTAAATTGTTCAAAGTGACGCAATTGCGTACGTCTGTGTATCACCCCCAAACCGATGGGCTGGTTGAAAGATTCAACAAAACCCTAAAACAAATGTTGAAGAAAGTGGTGGATAGAGATGGAAAGGATTGGGACTGTTTACTTCCTTATTTGATGTTTGCTATTAGGGAGGTGCCCCAATCCTCTACGGGATTCTCCCCCTTTGAGTTACTGTATGGGAGACACCCAAGAGGGCTGTTGGATATTGCCAAGGAAACTTGGGAAAGTGAGAGTTCTCCCCACAGGAGTGTGATTGAGCATGTCGCCCTGATGCAAGATCGAATTGCACAGGTAATGCCCATCGTGAAGGAACATTTGGCCCAAGCGCAGTTGGCACAGCAGAGAGTGTACAACCGTGGAGCCAAGACCCGTACCTTTTCCCCGGGGGATAGGATATTGGTACTTGTCCCTACGGTTGAAAGTAAATTCCTTGCCAAATGGCAAGGCCCCTACGAGATAATGGAAAAAGTGAGCGAAGTGAATTACAAGGTCAGACAACCAGGAAGGCGAAAGCCCGAACAGATCTATCACGTTAATCTGTTGAAAGCCTGGAGGGATAGAGAGTCCCTAGTCGCAGACACTTGGTCACCAGCTCAAACTGGTTGCGTGATTCCTGAGGTTGGAATAGCAGCCACCTTGTCACAACCCCAACAACAGGAGGTTAAGGAGTTTGTGCTTCGCAACAAGGAGGTATTCTCTGAGCTGCCGGGACAAAAATCTGGGGTAGAGCATGACATCATTACCCCGCCCGGTGAAAGGGTGAAGTTAAAACCCTATCGGATCCCAGAGGCTCGACGGGAGGCAATACGGGAGGAAGTACAGAAAATGCTGAACTTAGGGGTGATAGAGGAGTCCCAAAGTGATTGGTCTAGTCCCATCGTGTTGGTGCCTAAACCGGATGGGAGCTGGCGATTTTGTAACGATTTTCGTCAGTTGAACAAAGTTACAAAATTTGACACCTACCCCATGCCACGTATAGATGAGTTGATCGACCGGCTGGGAACAGCCCGATACAAGACGACTCTTGACCTCACAAAAGGGTATTGGCAAATCCCCCTGGCCAAGTCGGCCAAAGAGAAAACCGCATTTGTAACCCCAGACGGGGCGTTCCAATATAAAAGAATGCCGTTCGGGTTACAGAATGCGCCGGCCACATTCCAGCGGAAAATGGACCAGATGCTGAGGCCCCATCGGAAGTATGCTGCGGCTTACCTGGATGACGTAATTGTCCATAGCACAGATTGGGCCTCACATCTGCCAAAAGTGCAAGCAGTCCTGGACTCTGTTCGGGAAGCGGGGTTTACGGCTAACCCCAAGAAGTGTACCATTGGGCAGGAGGAGGCCAAATATCTTGGGTACACCATTGGGAGGGGAGTAATAAAACCCCAACTCAACAAAGTCGAGGCCATCCAGAGTTGGCCACGTCCCAACAGCAAGAAGCAGGTACGAGCCTTTCTGGGAATCGCTGGGTATTATCGGCGATTCATTCCCCACTTTGCTTCTAAGGCTGTGCCCCTAACCAACCTGACGAAGGGGAAAGGGTCGGTCATGATTAAATGGACCCCCGAGGCTGAGGCAGCATTCCAATTCTTGAAACAAGCCTTATGTAGCCAGCCAGTGTTGTACTCACCCGACTTCTCTAAAGACTTTGTCGTACAAAGTGATGCGTCAGATGTGGGGTTAGGAGCAGTATTGTCCCAGGTCTGGAACGGGGAAGAGCACCCAGTCATTTACCTCAGCAGGAAGTTGAAGTCCCATGAGGTAAATTACGCCACCGTTGAAAAGGAGTGTTTAGCGGTGAAGTGGGCTCTAGATTCCCTTCGGTACTACCTGCTAGGTAGGCACTTTGACATGGTTACGGATCACGCTCCGTTAAAGTGGATGGCTCAAAACAAGGAAACAAATAGAAGAGTGAATAGGTGGTTCCTGGCCCTCCAGGAATTCAACTTCACAGTAAAGCATCGCCCTGGCGTTCAAATGGGGAATGTGGATGCTTTGTCTCGAGTACATGAATGCCTGATTGCTGGTGTTCCAACCCCGAGGTTAAAACAAGAGGGGGGGTATGTGACAGCAGGAAGGTAAAGTCACCTGGTTGCATCCAGGGGGGTAGATATATTTCGCCCAGATTCAGGCTTTACGCCGACTTATACAACTAGGTGGAGAGTTGTATAAGGCTAGTGGGCTCATGGATGACTCATACCTCTAGGGAGAGGGCTGGGCGTCGTGCAGACAGGGAGTTGATGAGACCAGCTGAAGCTTGTCAGCTCATTTAGGCCTCTATAAGAACTCCCAGATTCATTAGGTGTTAGCTCATGCCTGGAACCAGACCTGTGTGGACTGTCTAGGGAGAGTGAACCCCTGTGCGGTGAGACAAAGCCTGTGTGGCTATTTGCTTGGACATTTAAAACCAGGGACTTAGGGACTAGGACAGCACTAGGCTGATCCCAGTTGTTAGTTAGGAAACCTGTATGTTTAGTCAGAGGTCAAGTTGACCAGGATTTATTTTGGTTATGTTTCTTTTGCTTTGCTGTGTTTTGTCACTGTAAATAGAAAATAAACCGCACCTTTTTTGATTTTGAAAACCACAACCTCCGTTTGCTGGGCCTGTTTTGTGTGGGGAGCCCATCCCGGGGGTCACACACACCCGCTGCCGAGCTAACCCCCTCACAGTACTTTGTAAACACAATTGTATCCTATTATCTCTATATACTTGTTCCAGGTCAGTGGTTTAGAAAGCATTGAAGGTGTAGCATTAGTATGACAGCCAGGCAACTAACATTCTTAAAAGGAGAGGTCAGCAATAATCCTGTCATGATACGGGAATTTTAACTTAAGATGAGGGCTCTTTAACTTAACTGATGAAGCGTACACTCAAGTTCAACGTATGTGTTTCTGGTCTCCTTTGCAATGCACAATGCAACGAAAATGTAAATAAAGTTGTTTTTGCTGATAAGGTGCACTGTGTATTGTGTACTGTATGTTCCTTTATTAAAAATAATGTGATATGTGACACATGATTGCTGACTAAGCTATGAAAGACACACAGTCATTTCTATGAGAATATAGGTTAGTGCACAACGCCCAACTTTCTGAGATGAGCAGAAAGGATGCAGGAAAATAGGATGCAGGAAAATAGCACATCTCTCTCAGTTACATGTACCATGGATCATTAATATGCCAAAAATGATTGGTTAAACCAAGAGGATTTTTTCACCAATCCTTTTTATTTATACTGGCTTTTCAAAATAACAATAATAATTAAGAAGTCCTAGGAGCAAAACAGTGATTTTTGGGTTCCAAAACAGGAACCATTCCTTTCAAATGATGGACAGTTGGGAGGGATGTACCTGTATATTTAATTATGCATTTAAATAATTATGGCAATCAACCTATCTTTTACTGATCTTAATACAGTAAACTGTTGGAATATGATATTGCACTTTGTAAATATTCAAAACGACTACATACATAACAAAAGACACTTTAAATTTTAAGTACATTTTTACACATTTCAAAAACTGTGCCTTTAGATTGTTCTGCAAATAATATTTTTTGTTGCAAGTCTGTATTTTATGCCAGAATTCAAGCTACGGTAGGTTCTTATCTATGCAGGTTGCATTTTTTGGGCCAATAGTAAACTATGACAGTTCTGTTCATGGAGTGTGACTTTGATGCGACTTTACACTCTGGGCCTCAAGTATCATCAAAGTTGCATCAAAGTAGTACAGAAAACTTTGCGTCCACAGTTGCATGTTAGGGTTAAGGGTTGGGATTAGAGCTAGAGTTAGGGTTAGCGGTAATCACCTGACCCTTTCCAAAAAATGCACCGGCTCAAAATGCACAGATGTGTACTAGATCCATGGGAAACCATGTTAAATGGACTGTAGTACGTTTTTGCAAAACGCACAAAAAAATGCATAGGTGGGAAGCAAGGGCCAGAAGATAGTTTGCCTACTGCAAATCTATACATGAGGCAAAAAAGAAAGTGAAAATACTGAAAAGTGTAGGCTGTCTTCATTGACTAGCTTAGTAAATGGTCCTGCTTACCCAAACAATTCATTGAAAGAAATAACATAAGCCATAAAGAAATATTTGAAGGAAATAAATCTGCTGATGCTGTAAAAAAAATTCAAATTTTAACAATGCAGAGCAATTTCAGAGCGATCTCATGGCTCCTTGTAATTTATTGTTTTCAGCATTACCAGCAACAATCTCTTCATCTTGTCATGGCTCATTTATTGTCTCCTCAAAGTTATCAATTAAATCAAGCTCAACTAACAAGGTTTTTTGGTCATGTCTTTTACTCCGTGACTTATAAGGGAAGTGACACTGGCAATGTGAGGATTACAGAGAGGAACAGATAAAAGATACAGATGAATAGAATCATTGTGGGATATCCCAGGTTTTACAAGTTTGCTGTCGCTCAAGGCTACACAGGTGACTCAGTGACAGTTTGTGCTGGGACTCCTCACTGCCCGGGGGGACAAACTGAAAAAAGTCCCTCTTTCCACTTGGTTTCTCAACTGGAGTCTTCAACAGATGATGTTTTCAGGGTTTCCTGCTTTATTCCAAACTGTATAAGTAAACTATTTAGCCCAACTGTTTCATCTGAGGTAAAGCCTAATTTTTTTTTTTAAATAACAAACATGTTATACTTATCTCCTCTGTGCAGTTATATTTGCACAGAGCAGCCCGAATCCTCTTCTCGGGTCCCTCTTCGCTGCTCCTAGCCCCTCCCTCCTTTGAGTGCCCTTCAGCCAGCAGCTTGCTACAGGGGTCACCCAAGCTGAGTCAGAGCTCCGTGTATCCATTCAGACGCGGAGCTCCAACCTGGCCCTGCCCCCTCTCTCCCCTGATTGGCTGACTGACTTTGATTGACAGCCGCGGGAGCCAATGGTGCTGCTGCTCTGTCTTAGCCAATCAGGAGTGTACTGGATGGCTGAGGGGATCAGGGACATCGCTGGAGAGAGAAGGAGCTCAGGTAGGTAATTGGGGGGTTGCTACACACAAAAGAATGCATTAAGATTAAAAACTTTCTGCCTTTACAACTCCTTTAATCACTGTAAATGTAATCTCGGCAGTTATTAAACATAACATAGATGGCAATCTTCATGTGCTTAGTCAATTTTTTAGCCATAAATCTGCCTACCCCTGTGTTCTGCTATCCTGTGTTTGTTTCTTGCTTCCCATGTCATCATGGCTGTAGTTGAGTGCCCTGCTAAAGAAAACGACATGTCCCAGAATCCCAGAGTGCCCAGGGGAGCAGTGCGCATGTGCAGCTTTTGTGGACGAGCGTGGAAGCAGCTTCATGCTCTCCTCCTGGTGATCAATAGGGTGGGGTGAAACTGTATAGTGTACGCTCGAAAGAAGAAAGGAAATAGGGGAACCATGTATGATGGAGGACATAGGACTAAATTACATGAATGTTTTCAAACCATCAACATACCATCTGTCCTAAATGTTATACGCAGAACACAGGGAAAGAGATGTTTCTGGCAGAGCACATTGAAAGCCATGGTTAGCCTAAAGGTAGAACATTTGTGGGAAGATTAATTCCTCTGCAATGTACAACCATTTTTAACCTACTTGGACCCCTTTACTGAACTGTATTATTTACTTCAAAGGTGAACCAACCCTTGAAGCTGGCCATACACTAATGATTTACAAATGAATGTTCGTATGAATATTTGTACCAAAATTCTCCTCGGTACATTCAATGCCTTTATGAATGTTGTTTGAAAGTAATTCAAGATTTATTTTGCTTTTACCATTCAATTTTGAAATGAATGTAATTTCCTGAGCAGAACAATATTCACTGTTAGAAATTTGTTCAAGAAAAACTTTCCATGCTGCTCCTTCGAATTCGCTCATCATTGTACTCAAAAGCAAACCCTAATTTGGCCCCAATAACTATTCAAAAATCAAAAATGTTCCTGAAATGAAAGTTTTTTTAAATAAACTCTTCTAGTGTTCGGCCAAGCTTTACTGCAAATCCTTGTCTGATTGCTAGGTGAACCTCATACAATGTGGTTTTCTGATCTGTCCGAATTCCCATTGACACATATGGAAGAATCTCTAAAGCTAGGGTCGTATTTATCTATACATAACCAAAACTGTGATGCCCATAGACATTAGATGAAGTCTCCCATTTGGGTCTAAGAATGCTGGCAGATGTTTACTATGAATAGAATGATGATGCACTAGTCAACAAATCTTGTCAATTGCAATTTTCCCTATCATAAATCAGAGATGGAAGTGTCAGTAGCATGCCTTCCTCTTCTGTTTTCATGTGCACAAATAATTGCCTGAAATTATTGCATGTATTCATGGGTACACTGGTCAGGACATCAGGCCTGCACATCCAACTGTTCCCTAGTGTTTACGGACCTCTTAAGGTGGCTGTAGAAATTACAGTTTTTCAATCCCTTATGTGACTCAAAAGACAATCTAATTTACTGTATGTGCTTTGGCAACAGCTGAAAGTCCTTGGGGTGGGGGCTGTTCCCCCCAAAATAAGTCCAAAAGACATGTCTAATGTCTATGACCAACGGTACGCTATCCAGATGCCAGCTTTTTCCCTTATCCAAACGTTTAATCTGAGCTCGGGGCATGTCAATTGTTCAGATTGCGTTTGTCCTGTAGCTTGAAAAGAGGTCTACATTCATTTAGCAAAGCTGAGCTTAAAAATAATTATATTGATGCGCATTTCACATATGCCCAGAACAATATCCTGGAGATAGCATTTGGGAACCAGCTATTGTATCCTTCAGAAAGGCCAGTCTTAAAGTGATTGTAAAGCTTAGTTGTTTATGTTTTTTTAAATAACAAACATGTTATACTTACCTCCTTTACACAGAGTGGCCCAATCCTCCTCTTCTGGGATCCCCTGGCGTCACTCCTGGCTCCTCCTCTGCATTGAGTGCCCCCACGGAGAGCTGCATTCCATTGGGCCATTCGTGCAGGCGCGCTCCCGAGTCCTGCTGCGTCCATTGACACTGACAGCAGGATTCAGCCCCACCCCTTGGCTCCCGTGTCACTGGATTTGATTGACAGCAGTGGGAGCCAATGGCTCCTGCTATCAATCTATCTAATGAGGACCCGAGACAGCGTCTGGAGCTGCTGGGCTCTTTCTCGTCGCTGGAAAGATTGGGTTCAGGTAATTAAAGGGGGGCTCTGGGGGGCAGCTGCACCACAGAAGGTTTTTCACCTTAATGCATAGAATTCTTTAAGGTATAAAACCTTGAGACTTTACAACTCATTTAAGCCTCATACAAACAATGAGAATATCGGACAAATGATCGTCCAATTTTTTTTTTTTTTTGCATGCTAGTCTCATATCGAAAATAAAGAGGTTACTAAACTTACAAAAATTCTCGTATGACAGAATACAACTTCGGAAGTGATGTAATGTATTGTATTGTAATGTATTCCTTTGTTTCCACGCATGTGTGGTCTTGCTCTTCCGATTTATTTTGGACTAATGCCACGTACACACGGCCGTTTTTCTCGTTGAGAAAAACGAAATTTTTCCCATTCGACGAGAAAAACGATCGTCTGTGGGCTTTCTGTTGTTTTTTTCGACGAGAAAAACGGCGAGAAAAATTAGAACATGTTCTAATTTTTCTCGTCGTTTTTTTCGACATGTTTTCCGCGGCAGTGTTTCCCATAGGGAAACACTGCCGCGGAGCCCACAAACGGTCGTTTTTTTCGACCAAAAAAAAATGACATCTAAAAATGGCCGTGTGTGGGGGGGAACAAGCTGTTCCTCGCTTTTAACGTCGATTTTCTCGACGGTGTTTTCACCGTCGAAAAAAACGATCGTGTGTACGCGGCATAAGACTGTATTGATTAAATTAAAATCATATGATCTGGTATCGTATGAGAAAAAACGTCCCATTTGTCCCTTCAGATTATTTTGGATTAACGGTCATGATCAGCTCTCCAAAACTGTGTACTAACCATCAAATCTTACGATCGATTTGAAAGCAGTATTTTTTTCGCCTGAGTTTTTAACCGTGTGCTTTAGAACAGTGTTTCTCAACATTTTTTTTCAGTCAAGGCACCCTTTAAAAAATGGACAATCTCTAGGAACCCTTTAAAAATTATGGACAGTCTCGAGGCACCCCATTCTAAAATGTAAAAACCATTCTAATAGTTTTACATAACGAAGCAACATCCACAAGTCCAAGTAGGACACCCAACATTAGAGGTGATTTATTCTTCCAAAGCAAATACACTTTTGCATGTTTCTTCTTCACTGAGCTAATGTGACCCCACCACGGAGAGGGGCAGGAGAGGGTCAAACAAGGATGATATGCAGGCAACTGACATCCTCCTTATCAACTAATGACGCCATTGGTCAGCTGGAAGGTTGTAATGGTGCACAATGAAAACCTTTAAATTAGTGTAACTAAAGGGCAGCCTTCATCCACACACTGGCTTGTATACAATTTTTAGGTAATCTTTAGGCGTTTTGCCAAGGCACCCCTGAAGAAACCTCAAGGCACCCTGGTTGAAAAAGAATGCTTTAGAAAACAAATTTATGCTGTACTATAATTTAACATATTTATACCCTCGACGTTCTGGATTGTTTTTTTGGATTCATGCCCAAGATAAATTCTCTTTGATGATGCTGATAATTGTTTATAACACAATCAAGCTTTACTGTTTTTTTTTTTTTTTTTTTTTAATAATTATTTTTTTAACTCCTGTTTTTATTTATAATACCTTTTTTTTCACTCACTATATCACAGGTGTCTAACAAAAAATAAATAAAAAATCAACATTTTCCAGTTCACTGATTCAATCCCAGCAGTCAAAAAGGCTTTGATCATCTATCCAAAACCTGCTGCCTGAGGCCAGTTTGTCATGTTATGATAAAGGATTTGACTTGTTTCCTAACCTTAATACTAAGGTTAAATATTACGGGTGACCTTGGCACTGAAGCTATAAAACAGGTAATCAGAAGAATGTATTGTAAAATGATTTAATAAATATAGGCTTCACTAAGAAAATGGAATGTAACAGAACATAAATGGAAGATGAAAAGTCTTATCAGTTGTGCAATAAAGTTTAATCTAGGCAAAGACCCTGGTTATCACATAAAACACTTGAAGGCCAAGAACTGCACGTTTTTAAACGGAACTTTTGAAGCGTGCTGTAAGATTTTTGCGGATCCGAGCAAATTCTTCACCTGGCTGTTTTGGCCCAATATCACACAACAATTCAGAAGACATATCAGCAGCAGAGCCTTCCGCTCACCTCAAGGCAACATTTCCTTACTTGCCTGTAATGGTGCCAACGAGAGAACAATATCTTACTGGCCTTGCCTGGCCAATAAAGGAAACAACATCACAGAAGATGTAAAAAAAAAAGAAGGGAGGTACTATAGGTGTGACTACAGCAGATAAACCTCTTTTTGCTGGCGGTATGCATATATGCAACCTCTTGGCGGGTGGGCTTTAACACAGAGAGGCCACATATATGCAGCCCTATATAAACACATTACTGTGCCAAGTGTGCGCTCCCTGTGTTCACCCGACGGAAAGCTCCTGATCAGAAGTATGCATCAGAAAGCCCCTGATGCATACTTCTGATCAGGAGCTTTCCGATCATGTGACCACTATGACTGCCAATCACAGAGGTCACATGATTGGAATGCCCACCTCTGCCACCTGGCATTTGAAACCACTTAAACGGCCCAGGAGGCGGCGGCAGAGGGAAGGGGTTTAATTCAACACTAGAAAAGGCCAGCCTTGAAACTTACAGCTGAAAGCCTCCTGTTATCCCTTTGCAGGGTTATGTATAAGCACACTAACACGACACAGGACTATGTGTTTTGGTGGACTAAGACTAAGAAAAAAATATTATGATGATCAACTTGCACCCCAGCATTTGCTTGCTGTCCTACATCTGTGGCTGGTTTTGGGAGATGCGGCAAGCCTTTCTTTCACCATAGCAACTGCAAATCATTTTCAACCTAAGTGAGCTGTGAAATTTAGATCAGTCCACTATATTTGGACAGTAAGGCCTTGTTAATACTGGCATTAGAAACAGGCATTTAAGGTGCAGTTTTCCACTCCTTGAAAACCTAGTGAAGCAGCCTGCAATGGACAATATAGACAGAGGACAGAGCCATTCACATTTGAAAAATGTGTGATGGCTGGTGAAGATGGGCTGGGCAGCCTATTTGGTTGTGATATGTTCCCGGGGCTTTGGGAATAGATCCAACCCTCTGTTGTACTTCATGTGTTGTAAATGTTTCTGTGTTTTCTTCTTTTTTGTTTTCTTTTCTGCTCCACACTGCCACTCAAACTATGAGACTTTTTTTATGTATAGCTGACTTTTCACTATTTTTATGTCATTGCTTTGTATAACCTGTATGTGGCGCTGTGGAAAACCAAATAAAACTATTTTTCTGATTTAAAAAAAGAAAAATGTGTGATGTTTGCATCGCTTAGTGTCGCTGTGCATCAAAAATTGTTGTTGTTGTTGTAAGGCCCCTTTCAGGTGGGGTGGAATCCGTCCAAGTGAATCCGCCTGCTCTGCGGGGATCTCTCCACTGATCCCCGCTGAGCAGGCAGATGACAGGGTCGTATCCACTATGCAGAACAGACACCGACACAGCCCCGGATGGAAACAGACTTCATGTGCGTTTCCATACGATTGTCATCAGATCTGTCGAACGTATCCCCATCCGTCTGTTTTTAGTGGATCGGATCGGATCCCCCTATAGAGAACAAAAGGTGGTCCGATTGGTCCGCTGGTATGAAAGGGGCCATACATGGGCGGCTGGGAGGATTATGCCCACAAACCACACAGTAAGTAATGTGTAAACTTACTTCCTAAAGAATGAAAAAGGGGGCACAGTATGAGCCCACTTGCTTGGGATTGTGGCCACTACAGGTGAAAAGGGTAGATAGGGTTAATTAGGAGTATACAGTTGTTAGATAGGCTTAGGTAATTTAAGTGTACTGCCACTTTAAAATCCAGTTTCAGCAGCCAACCAATGGGATACAGCGCAAGCTGCTGGAAGCTGGGAAGCCTTTAAAAGGAGTCAGCTGAGCTGGGATAACCCCTTTTACTGCTGGAGCACCTTGGAAGAACTCCTCCCCTCCCTGTATATCACGCTGCAGGTATGGAATCTTTATTTAAGCATCTTCTTGAGAAAGCTGGTGTAGAATGGCTGCGGCGCTGCCTGTCACTGGGTGTAAATGTGAATGAAGGTCAGCAGGAAAGGGAAGCTGAAGGCAGTGTGGCCGGGACTCAGAGAGAGCAGACAGGCAGCAGTGAGAGAGTGGCAAAGGTTCGCTTGCAGCATGTGAGGACTCGGAGGTGCCAGCCTCCTGAACAGAGCGCAGCAGCTGAGGTGGCGCAAGAGGCAGAGCAGAGGCAGCGAGAGGAAGCCGCTGAAGATAACATGGGCGGAACTGTCGTTGAGCGCCGCTCCTCCAAAAAGAAGAGGACCTGTTCCAGGTCGCCGGAGAGAAGAGGAGGCAGGAGGAGCATGGCTGACTAGCCCACGGCGAGTGGGGGGAGGGGGCTCCCGGTCTCCCCTCAGGCAGCCAGAAGACAGGAACAAGATAGACAAGTTCACGACAGCTGCAGTTTCATGGAAGAGACACAGGCACTGCCTCGCAGACAGGTGCCAGCTTCAGGTCTACTGCTGGGAGAAGAAATTCAGCAAGAAGCTGCTCAAACTCCAGCAGGGGTTGAGTGTGCTCAGATACATTACTTTGAATGTGCTAGTGGATCCTCTCTCCTCTTTAGTAAGAACGCTATCCCCTTTGGTTCTTGCTGTTTCTTGTCAATCTCCTCAGCTATCTGTATCTGCTGCTATGCTCAGCCCTTTACCTCCTGCTGTCACTCATTAAGGTATGGAGATGCCCAGCATGTCATGTCTTGGCTGTGCATACCCCACAGGTCCCTGAACCAAGTATGCTGCTGTATGGAAAAAATCTCAGCAGGAGGCGGGGCAGCTTCCAGCAGCTTGTGAGTTTGCACATTTAATGCCTTGTATAATTGAGTGGCTCTTTAGTATATAAATGTATCCTGTACCCTGTTTAAACTGTCCACTCTGTTCCTTTAGCTCATGCGTCTTGTTCAGTCCCTGCTATTTATCAGGGCTTCACCCCTTTTATCTAATTCTCTCAGCACAATTTAGCCCTATTGGAAATAGTGGAACACAGAGCAATTTATCAGTCCTGGAACCTATCAGTGCTGTGGTGTTTGCTAGGACTAGGGTTCCTGAAATGTGCATTAAAGATGGTGTGTCCTGTGAATTGTACCCCTTAGGTTATCATTTAAGCCTGTCAGTGTAAGTAAGGATATGGACAGGAGTGGTTGAATTTTGGGGTGCGGCCTGTAAGTACAGGCACGAATGTGCGTACTGCACAGGTACACACCCTGTAGCTCAGTGTTTGAAGAAAAATGTGAGTGCTTGGAACAGTCAATCCCAAAAAGATTATTTTTTTTTTCTTCTTCTTTTTTTTTTCCAAAAAGCCTGCACGCCTGTGAGGCTGGAAAACATGCGTCCATGGCTGGACAGGTATCCAGACCGGGGGATGGCGCCATTTCTCATTAAGGGGGTTTCATGCGGTTTTCCTTTTCCTTCCTTCTCAGGATGTATGATGGTGGGTAACTTAAAATCAGTTGAGCAATTTCCACAGATAGTTAGGGAAAATATTTTCAAGGAAATTGCTGAAGGACGCATTGCCGGTCTTTTTGAGCGCCCTCCGTTTGTTAACTTCCGAATATCACCTCTGGGGGTGGTCCCCAAAAAAAAAGGAGCAGAATGCTTATCGCATAATTCATCATATGTCATTCTCAAAAAGGGGAATCGCTTAATGATGAGATTGACGAGGCGCTGTGTTCAGTGTCGTATGCGACGTTCGAGGAAGTGATAGGTATAATTCGTAAGTTTGGGCCTGGCGCTTTGCTGCCAAAGGCCGATATCAAATTGGCATTTCGGTTTTTGCCCATATCGTCTGAGGCGTTTAATACTTTAGGGTTTTATTTAGATGCAGCGCATTTCTTTGACAAATATCTCCCTATGGGGTGTTCGGTTTCGTGTCGTTTTCGTCCTTTCTCCATTAGGTGGCGTGTTCTAAGTCAGGTTGTGATAGCGTAGTCCACTACCTGGACGATTTTTTATTTTTATTTTATTTTTATTTTTTATAGGCCCTCCAGAGTTTTTCTTGTAATGATTTGCTTTTGGCATTTAGGACCATTGCACAACAGTTTGGCGTTCCTTTGGCAGAGAAGACGTGTTTGCCCAGCACATCTTTGGAATTTCTGGGCATACACATTGATACATGTAAGATGGAATTCCGTTTGCCTGAGGCAAAATTGGTGAAGTTGAAGTCCTTGCTTGGTTTGTTTCTATTGCAAAAGAAAGTGCTTTTGAAGGACGTGAAATCACTTTTGGGAGTTTTCACGTTTGCCTGCAGGATCATGCCAGTAGGGCGCGTTTTTTCGCAGAGGCTTTACCTGGCGATATCTGGTTTAAAGTCGCCTTTCCCACACATACGGTTGACAAGTTTGCTTAAGGCGGACTTGTTAGTTTGGGCCAGGTTCCTCGACATTTACAATGCTCAGTCCTTTTTTCAGAAGGATTTTGTCTTTGCCCCAGATTTCAGGCTATTCAGGGATGCTGCTGGGTCTAAAGGTTTTGCTGCAATTTGGGGAACGCACTGGTGCTGTGCAGCGTGGCCGGAGTCGTGGGTGGTTCGGGAGGTCATGAAGAACATTGTTTTTTTGGAACTGTTCCCTATTCTGGTGGCGATTAGAACTGATTTTGCATACAGAAGGATCTTGGTGGAGACGGACAACAAAGGCGTCCTCTTCCCAATCAATTGTCTCTCGTCCAAATCTCTGCTGGTGGTCAAGGTTCTTAGGCAGATTGTTTTCCTTTATTTGAAATTTAATGTATGAATCAAAGCCAAATACACTCCGGGAGTTCAGAATAATATTGTCAATGTCTTATCCCGGTTTCCGGTGGACCGTTTTCGCCAGCGGCTTCCAGAAGCGGATGCGGAGGGGATTCTGTGTCCGGAATTTCTGTGGGATGTGATCTGGAGGCAGTGTCAAGAGCTATTCAGGGTTCGGTCTCTCCCAAGACATGGAGGTGCTACTTGAATTCCTGAAGGAGTTGGTTGTCTTTCTCTGAAGCCCATGGAGTTGGGGATTGTCGGCCATTGGAGGGATTGGTCTTAGCGTTTGTGGCATCTGTGATGCAGCAGCGGTTTTCCTACAGTCATATAAAGAAAACGCTGGCTGGGGTTTCGTTCTTCTGCTGTTTAAAGGGTAAATTTTGTGTCAGACAATAGAAGGCCGATTTCATTGGAACTCTTGGTAGGCTTTGTGAAGTCACGTCGGCTGTATGCTACACGGAATTTGAAGCCTTGTTGTTTAAAACTGCGTTTATTCTAGCTTTTCATGGGGCATTGTGCATATCCGAGCTGCTTCCCCAGTCTAAATTAGGTGGTTCTGGTGTTTGTTTGGAACATGTGTCGGTAGACCATTCGGGAGTGCACATCTGGATCAGGCGCTCTAAGAATGATGTTTTAGGGCAAGGGGTTGGGATTACGTTAAGAGCTCAAGATAATAAGATAGTATGTCCGGTGGAAGCCGTTAAGCAATTCTTACGGGCTAGGCCCTCTGGGGAGGGTACATTTTTGGTTTAAATATCAGTTTGATTTTGTTCTGCATAAGTGCCTTCGAAGCTTGGGTTTGCAAAAATTACAATTTTTATCCCATTCATTTAGAATGGGAGCAGCATCGGAGGCGGCCCGTATGGGTGTGGGTGAGTCGGCTATTAAGGGAATGGGAAGGTGGAAATCCAAATGCTTTAAATTGTATGTAAGGCCTAACATGTTTGTTTACATTTTTCAGGTTTGCCTCGCACAGTATGGATTCTGGGACACTGTTATTTATTTGGCGCACAAAAAAGCGTCTCTCCGTTGCTATTCTACGATCTTGTCTCTACATCCGTGATCCTTTCAGGTATTCTGGAAGGGAGTGAAAGGCCTGCAATGGCATCAACTATATTTTCATTTATGCAGATTAGGTCAAGGTTGGCCCAGGCTGGATATTTTATTATTGCATGTTGGTGGGAATGATTTGGGCAATGTCCGTACATTGGATTTGCTTGTCATGATTAGGAGGGATCTGGAACGCTTTGCTCTTTCTTCTCCAGGTACGTTCATAGTGTTCTCCGAACTTATTCCTCGCCTTTCATGGCTTTCCTCTTGTCAGAGGAAAGTGATGGAAAAGATGAGGAAGCGCATTAATGGGACGATGGAAAAGTTCATGCCCACCCTGGGCGGGCTGTCGTACTGACTTTTAGACCTGGAGGGTGGTTTCCAAGGGTTGTACAAGCAGGATGGAGTCCACCTATCTGATGTAGGGCTAGATATTTTTAACCTGGGTTTACAGTATGGGGTTGAACAGGCCGCGGTTTTGGGGTAGGGCCGGGCATGATGCTCAGGCCCGGCTTGTGGGGCGTTTGATTTTTGATGTTATAATATGGTAATGCTGCTTGAGTTCTGAGAACTAAGCAGTTATACAAAACTGGTTTTTCATTCAAGTTATGCTGTTTGATGGTTAATAATATTAATAATAAAAGAGATTTATGGTTAATTTATTTTCACATTTAAACCAATAAAAGTGCCGCGGCCATTAAATGCCAAACTTGTTGGGTACCGGTATTTATTTATGTTAGATGTACCTGGAGTAAGTAAGGTTAATGTATGTGGCCTACAATCCCAAGGGAGCATACTAACTGTTGTGGCAATGCTACAGGGGCTCTAAGGCCCATGGAGTGTTGCTACTAAGAAGAAAGGAGCATCAACAAGTAATTTCTTTTTAAGGAAGGTATCACTGGAAAATTAAAGGCTTCTGAGAGTTTTAAAAAAATATTGGGAAGGTTTTACTGGGTTTTTGTTTTTGGGTTTACAACCGCTAAGTGTCCTTTACCCCTTCAAAATATATTTTTACAGCTTTCATTCTTGTGTTGTATTGAAAATAAAATAAACTGGATCAAAATTGTTTAGTGTGTTACATAAATGATTCTGTGTGATAAATCAAATTTACCGTAGCATCTCCATCAATGTCCTGAGAACACTGATTCAAAATGACTTGTGCTCTAATGCCAGACACAGTCCTAAGGGCAAAGGATCTGAGTAATAGTTTATTCTGTACAGATGAACACACAGCCATGAAAGGGTTTTCACAAGATATTTCAACGTGTATTTAATAAGTTCAGACAGGACTTAGCAGGATGACAGAGCACCACATGCACACCAGATGACAAGTACCTCAAGTGTCTGGTTCAAAAGTCCCAGTCTGAAAACAAGTTTGGAGATTAGTTCTCCATCCCCCACCTTTGTATAAAGCAGTCAAACAGAGCTAAAAATAAGATGTCAGGCATATACTCATTTTCAGTTTAGGTTTGTTTACATGGCAAATATTTACATGAGCATATTTGCAAGTATCATTTGACTTGACAGAATGTGCTTAACCCTTTGACTACCCTGATCAGTGCTGGTGATCCCGATTTTAAAGTGATTGTAAAGTCTTGGTTTTTCTTCCGTAAAAAATAGCAAACATGTTATACTTACCTGCTCTGTGCAGTGGATTTGCACAGAGCAGCCCGGATCCTCCTCTTCTCGGGTCCCACATCTGTGCTCCTGGCCCCTCCCTCCTGTTGAGTGCCCCCACAGCAAAAAGCTTGCTTTGGGGGCACTCGAGCCAAGCCACAGCTCCCTGTGTCCATTCAGACAGATCTGCGGCCCGGCCTGCCCCACCCCCTTTCTCTGCTCATTGGCTCACTGACTGACAGCAGCGGGAGCCAATGGAGCTCATGAGGAGGGGAGTCCCGGGCAGCCAATTCTTTCATGCAACTTCCCTTTATCTACATAAACCTCAGGTAAGTATTAGGGGGGCTGCTTCACACAGAAGGCTTTTTATCCTAATGCACAGAATACATTAAGATAAAAAACCTTCTGCCTTTACAACCAATAAGTAAAGACAAATCTACTAAGCATCATGTGTCATTCACAAGGCCCACGGGCCGATCCGGCCCTCCAGGCCATTTTATGTGACCCCCACAGCTCTCCTGTAACTGCGGTGCCTTCTTGTCTCTGCCTCCACCTTTTTTTCAGCAGTTGGCAGCAGAGAGGAGGAAAGAACTTCTCCACCAGATCCTGAGCCTCTGGTCGTCCTCCAGACCCACACTTTCTGCTCGCCCCCAAGCTTCTTCCCGGAAGTAGGACAAGGTGAGGGATGTGCACTGTGATGTAAGGGAAGGCGGGAGGCTCTTGACTTCTGATGGTAGGGGGGGGCTCTTGACATCTGTCGTAAGGGGGGGTGGGCTTCTCTGGACAGCTAGTCTAACAGATATAACCGGGGCAACCATAATGCTGATGTGGCACGCAATGAAATTGGGTTTAAGTGCCCAGTAAGCAAGTGGTTAAAATGTTTCCAGATGATTTTGTCTATAAAGTCTATCTATATGGAAAAAAGAATGCCATCATGAAGATATGTTATGCAACAGTAGGGAGGGCTCCAAGATCAGAGACCCTCACTGCTAACCATTTCTACATGTAAGAGGGTAGTTACCGTAGCTCCATTATTTCCAAATGTATAAGAAAGCAGCAGGAAAGCCAAAACTAATTGAAATAGGGTTTTATGAAAGTAATGTACTTCCCACCTAGATATCTACTAAGAAAAACTACTATAGGAGTAAAAGGAACATAAAGGAACTGGAACCGATGGAAAACAGCTAGACAGAATAATACACTAAATTCACAAGTGTCAATCAATAAAGCTGAGTTCTGACATAACCTACATCTCAAAAATGTTCTAGTCCTAACAGGACCTGCGATGTTTACTGTTTGGCATTGTAATCAATTACCTTGCTAACTGCCTCAGCCATTATGAAGATTACACTGTCAGCACAATATACAATTTAATGAAATATTTATTAGGTTGCTTGCCAATAATAAAAACCGAAGTTCAGTTTGAAGCTTGCTGCAGTCTGTAGCTTCTTTCCAAGAGGGAAAATTAGTCAGCAGTTTGCCAGTAGATGCTAAACGTCAGCATCTTCACATAAACTCAGTAAGGATAAAGAACCACGGTTTTCCTGTAATTCTTTATTTGTAGGTTAATTCAGCAAAATATTTTCCCACATAATTAATGACTTTCTCTAATATATACTAACCCATCAAGAACAACCAATGCCATGTTTGTGTGATATTTGCATGATAACTTTAAATCCTAAACCTATTACTGTTGTATGCGCAGTAGGGATGAGCCGAACACCCCCCGGTTTGGGTCACACCAGAACATGCAAACAGACAAAAAATTTGTTTGAATGCGCGAACACTGTTAAAGTCTATGGGACACGAACATGAAAAATCAAAAGTGCTAATTTTAAAGGTTAATATGCAAGTTATTGTCATAAAAAGTGTTTGGGGACCTGGGTCCTGCCCCAGGGGACATGTATCAATGCAAAAATAGGATTTTTGTACTCACCGTAAAATCATTTTCTCTGTTGTCCATGGACGGACACAGCTCCTTAATTCTTGACTTGTGGGTTATGTTCCGTCTATTAGGAGAGGACTAGGCAGAACATGTTAGTTATCTAAATACATGTACCTTTAACAGAGTTGAACAGCCCCGCCCAGGGGGCGGTCCCTCTGGTCATAACCCCTCGCCCTGCAGTCAGCAGCTCAGTTTGTCAAAAAGCAGTACAAACTTAAGAAGGAGGGGTGGATGCTGTGTCCGTCCATGGACGACAGAGAAAAGGATTTTACGGTGAGTACAAACAATAGGATTTTTGTACTCACCGTAAAATCCGTTTCTCTGGCATCCATGGACTGACACAGCGTGTCTTTACACTTTACACGTGGGTTATGTCCCTGCTTGCAGGAGAAGACCTAGGCAGAATGTGAGATGTTATACATATATTCTAAACAGCCAGAGCTGAACAGCCCCGCCCAGGCGGTCCCTCCGGACATAACCCTCCCACTGCAGTCAGCAGACCTCAGTTCGTAACAAAAGCAGTACAAACTTAAAAAGAAGGGTGGGTGCTGTGTCAGTCCATGGATGCCAGAGAAACGGAATTTACGGTGAGTACAAAAATCCTATTTTCTCTTGTCATCCATGGACTGACACAGAGTGTCTTTACACTTTACACGTGGGATGTCCCAAAGCAGTGTCAAGAGGGATGGGAGCAGTATAAATGGAAAACCAAAAACTTCACTCCAAACAAGGCAGAGCTCCTCAACGGAGGAGTTGCAACTTCAAACAGCGGCCTGCAACACCTTGCGGCCGAAGGAAGCATCCGAAGATGGAGCCACATCAACCTTATAAAACTTAGAAAAGGTATGAACAGACGACCAGGTCGCCGCCTTGCACACTTGTGCAACCGACGCTTGATGTCGGAAAGCCCAGGAAGCACCAATTGCCCTGGTGGAATGCGCCGTAACCGGAAAGGGAGGCGCCCGCCCCTTGAGAGCATAAGCTTGAATGACAGTTTGTCTGATCCACCTAGAAATGGTGGCAGACGAAACCGCTTGGCCCTGTTTTGGACCTGAGACAGCCACAAACAGTGAGTCAGACTTCCGAATAGAAGCAGTAGCAGACAGGTACACCCGCAAGGCTCGTACCACATCCAAAGTGTGAAGCGCAAACTCTCTGGGATGCGATGGGTGAGGACACAAGGACGGGAGGACAATGTCCTCATTTAAGTGGAAGGCCGAGACCACCTTTGGCAGAAAAGAAGGTCGCGGATGTAACACCGCCTTATCCTTATGGATGACCAAAAAGGGCGACTTGCAGGACAAGGCCGCCAACTCAGACACTCGTCTAACGGAAGTAATGGCCACCAAGAAGGCCACCTTCTGAGACAAAGTCAGGAGGGGAATATCTCTAATATTTTCAAAGGGAGATTCCTGGAGAACCGAGAGCACCAAATTCAGATCCCACGGGGGGAGAGGAGGCTTGACAGGGGGGAGCACATGGCGAACCCCCTGCACAAAGGTGCTAACCAAGGGATGACCCGCCAGCGGTCGCTGAAAGAAGATGGCCAAGGCCGAAATCTGACCCTTAATGGTACTCAAAGCGAGCTTTTGGGTCACGCCACGCTGCAGAAAATGCAGGATTCTGGGAACGGAATACGTTCGCGGGCACCAGTCCAGCTCTTCGCACATGGCGATGTAAGCTCTCCATTTACGGTGATAGATCTTTCTGGAGGAAGACTTCCGTGCCCTTAACATGGTTGAAATGACCGAATCCGAGAGACCTCGGTCTCTCAGCACCTGGCTTTCAATAACCATGCCGTTAAAGCCAGAGACTGTAAAGCAGGATGAAATATAGGACCTTGAGACAGAAGGTCCCCCCGCATTGGTAACCGCCAGGGGACGTCCGCGACGAGACGTACCAGATCGGCGTACCAGTGACGCCGAGGCCAATCCGGAGCAATGAGGATCACCGGAATTCCCTCGGTCGCTACCCTGCGCAGCAGGCGAGGGAGCAACTGCAGCGGAGGATAAACGTGTATCAGGTGATACTGACCCCATGGGGCCACCAACGCATCCGAGGCATCCGCCCAGGGATCCCTGGATCTGGCCACAAACCTCGACACTTTGCGATTGAGTCGAGAGGCCATCAGGTCCACATCCGGCGTGCCCCACCGTCTGCAAAGGAGTTGAAAGACCTCCGGGTGCAAGGACCACTCTCCCTGGTCCAGCGTCTGGCGACTTAGATAGTCCGCCTGCCAATTGTCTACGCCCGGAATGTAGACGGCCGACAGAGCCGGCACGCTTCTTTCGACCCACCTCAGGATGCGGGCGACCTCGGAAGCCGCAGCTGAGCTCCGAGTCCCCCCTTGATGGTTGACATATGCCACCGTCGTGGCGTTGTCCGACTGGATCCTGATGGAGTGACCCTGTAATTTCTCCGACCATGAGGCGAGGCACAGTTTGATTGCCCGTATCTCCAGCACATTGATCAGTAAGAGGGCTTCGTCCGGAGTCCAAAGCCCTTGGGCCGACAGGACTCCCCAGACTCCCCCCCCCAGCCCGTCAGGCTGGCGTCCGTCGTGATCACCGTCCATTGGATGGGGAGGAACGACTTCCCAGACCGAAGAGCCGGGGACCTCAACCACCACGTCAGGGACGCCCTGACCAGGTGACTCACCTGGATCTGAAGATCCAAGGACAACGGGGATTTGTCCCAAGTGGACAAGATCTCTTTCTGTAAAGCCCTGGTGTGCGATTGGGCATAAGGAACGGCCTCGAAGGAGGCCACCATGAGTCCCAGGACTCTCATGCAAAAGCGGATTGACGACCATTTTCGGGACGTCAGCACCTGTACTGCAGACTGGAGTGTCAGTAGTTTCTCTGGAGGCAGGAATACTTTTGCCTCCAAGGAGTCCAGAATCAGACCTAGATACTCCAGATGCTGAGTCGGGACCAGAACCGACTTCTGAACGTTCAGGAGCCACCCGAAGTCCCTGAGGGTCTGACTGACGATAGCCACACTTTCTTCTAATTCTGAGCCACTGTCTGCTCTTAGAAGAAGATCGTCCAGATAGCCCACTATAGCAATGCCTCGCTGTCTCAGCAAAGCTAGGACCGGAGCAAGCACCTTGGTGAACACCCTTGGTGCCGAGGCTAGGCCGAAGGGAAGAGCCACAAATTGATAGTGGACTTCGCCGACCGCAAAGCGCAGAAACTTCTGGTGGCTTGCGCAGATCGGAACATGCAAGTAGGCGTCCTTGATGTTAAAGGACGCTAGAAAATCCCCTTGATGGAGTGTAGCGATCACCGTGCGAATGGATTCCATGTGGAATTTTTGCCCCTTAACGAAGGCATTCAGGGCCTTGAGGTCCAGGATTGGCCGAACCCCATCCTTTTTTGGAACAACAAACAGATGAGTAGAACCCCTGAAACCTCTCCTGTGACGGAACCGGCACAATCACTCCGGACCCGATCAAATCCTGTACAGCCCCCAAGAGGGCTGCTCGACGGGCAGGAAGGAGAGGGAGATTTGAGGGAAAGAATCTGTCTGGGGGCCAGGAGCGGAACTCTTCTGTATCCTGAGGTGACCGCCTCGCACACCCACCGGTCGGAGATCCGGGAGGTCCACCGATCTGTGAACCTGCGAAGTCGTCCCCCCACCCCAGAGACGGGCGGGGGCAAGACTTCACGCGGAGGCGGGCTTGGGAGCCGGCTTGTTCAGCTTACGCACCCAGGGGTGCTTGTGCCCACCAGCCACACTGCTGCCAGTCTGGGATGGCTTACCCGTGGACTCTGACGGACGAAAAAAAAACCTTTTTTGCTGGAAAGGAAGGACCCGGTATACGGCGGGCCTCCTTACCCTTGATAGTTTGAGGAAGGAGAGTGCTTTTACCTCCCGTGACATCCTTGATGATGTCATCCAGAGCAGCACCAAAAAGTCTACCACCCTTAAAAGGTAGATCCGTCAGGAGCTTCTTAGAGGCTAGGTCAGCAGACCAGCATTTCAACCAGATAAGACGACGCAATACCACCGCCGAGACAGAGGCCCTGGATATTAAAGGGGCCGCGTCCAACGTGGCATCGCACACATATATCAGACCCTGCACCATTGGTGGGCCAGAGCAATAGTGTCTGGAGGAAGGTTATGCTCCTGCACAGTTTGATGCCAAATTTTTGCCCATTCCGTGAGTGTCTAAGACACAAGGGTCGCCGCTACTACGGGCCGTAGGGCGGATCCCAACAAGGCGAACATGGCTCTACTCACCACTTCTGACCTCCTGTCAGTGGGGTCCTTAAACGCAGGAGTCCCCTCCATCGCGAGAGTGGTGGCCTTGTTTAAACGGGTGACTGGAGGGTCGACCACCGGGGGAGAAGCCCACTTTTTAAGCAGGGCATCTTCAAAGGGGTATCTGATAGACAAACGCCGCGGGACCATGAAAGTCTTCTGCGGCTTTTCCCAGACCTGGTCAATGAGCTGGTCAAAGAAAGGTACATATGGAAAAACCTTTTTAGAAGGCTTGGCTTTAAAAGAACCAAAAAGGAGACTGCCTCCGCCTGAGGTTCTGCAGCCGCAGCATTCAGCTTGAGAGTGTCCCTCACAGCATCAATGAGTTCACTAACAAGCGCCCTGTCATTTACTGACTCAGAACTGGAGTCTTCCTCAAAAAGAATGTCCTGTTCAAAACCATCCAAATATTTAGAGCTAGGGTCCTGAGCAGCAGCAGCTAGGCCCATATCTGAATCAGAGCACTCCCCTTGTGGAGATAAAGTGGGGAGAGGGCGCTTTTTTGCTCCCTTGCGCTCACACACCGCTTCCATCCTGGTCAGAAATGATTCCAGGACTGCCGACAACTGGTCCATGGGGACCGCAGGTGCTGGAGCACTGCCTGCTGCCTCTGGCATGTAAGGGGAAGCTGGTGACACTGACTCCATAATGTCCCTCTCTGAGACCCCTTAGGAAAAAAAAAAAGTCCACCCACAGGCTGTGCTGACTGAGTAGGGGAATGCCCAGGGGACCCACCAACCTGACCAGGACCGCTCGGTTCCGCTGCCCTGTCTCTCTGCGCCGCGCTGCTCAGCGTGAGTGAGCTGAGAGGAGAGAGCGTGAGGAGATTCACGCCGTTCCCAGTGGCCGAACCTTGACAAAGGCATTGAGGGCCTTGAGATCTAGGATTGGACGAACTCTGTCCTGCTTTGGGACCACGAACAGATTTGAGTAGAATCCCTGAAATCTGTCCTGCGGTTGGACGGGTATTATCACCCCGCACCTCAACAAGTTTTGTACTGCCCCGTCAGGGCAGTCCGACGAGATGGAAGGAGAGGAAGATTTGAGGGAAAGAATCTGTTTGGTGGACAAGAAATAAACTCGATCTTGTACCCTGAAGTGATCACTTCGCAAACCCACTGGGTCGGAAAACAGGGAGGTCCACCGAGCTGCGAACTCGCAAAGACGTGCCCCCACCCAAGAATCTGGTGGGGGCAAGACTTCATGCTGAAGCGGGCTTGTTTGCGGACTTAGATTGCTTGCGCACCCAGGGACGCTTCTGTCCCCCAGTTGAAGCTTTATCGGCTTGGGAGGGTCTGCTAGCGGGCCCTGACTGACGAAAATATCACTTTTGTGCGGGAAAGGAGGGCCCCGGCTTACGGCGTGGCTCCTTACCTTTAGTGGACTGAGGAAGAATTGTGCTCTTACCTCCAGTGACATCCTTAATAATGTCGTTCAGTGAGGCACCAAAGAGCCTTCCACCTTTGAAAGGCAAATCGGTCAGAGCTTTCTTAGAAGCTTGGTCCGCGGACCAGCATTTTAGCCATATTAGGCGGCGCAAGACCACCGCGGATACAGAGGCCCTGGAGATTAAAGGGGCCGCATCCAGTGTTGCATCACAGACGTACACAAGACCCTGCACCAGCTGGTCGGCCATTCAGTGAGGGTCTGAGACACCAAAGTCGCAGCCATTATCGGCCGCAATGCTGAACCCAGCATGGTGAACACTGTCCGACTCACCGACTCAGACCTCCTATCAGTAGGGTCCTTAAAAGCAGGGGGTCCCCTCTACCGGTATAGTGGTTACCTTGTTCAACCTTGAGACCGGGGGGTCAACGACAGGTGGAGAAGCCAATTTTTTCAAAAGGCTCTCTTCAAATAGGTAACGGACCGCAATGCACTGGAGGGACCACAAAAGGACCTCTGCGGCCGTTCCCATTCCTTACCTATTAACTTGTCAAAGAAATCTACATAACGAAAAACCTTAACAGAGCGGGTCGGTTTGTGAGACCCAAAAGGGACTGACACCTCAGTGGATGTCCCAGCTGTATCTTCTAGCTTAAGGGTGTCCCTTACTGCGTTGATAACGCTCCCACAAGTGCTCTGTCCTGCATTGACCTGGACAAAGAGTCCTCCTCAGTGCCCAGACGGTCCTGGTCCGCATCCTCTGACATCCCAGAACAGGGGTCCTGAGCTGTAGCCAGGCCCGAGTCTGAGTCAGAGCATTCCCCAGGAGATGGCGGGGGGGGCGCTTTTTAACCCCCTTACGCCCGCATGCCCTCCCCCCTGGCAACAAATGACTCCAGGACTGCTGACGGTCCTTAGGGACTAAGTCAAGGCACTTGTAACAATAAATGTGCACCCTCCTAGCTGCGCTGACCAGGGGGGTCTGTGAGGTGATTTGCGCTATTCGCGCCGTTCAGGAAGCCTCCAGCGCTAGAGGCCAAGCCATACAGTGAAAAAAACACTGTAAAATGGCTGCCGGACTCCTCAGGGGAAAAAAGGACGCAGGCTACAAGAAAATGGCCGCCCGCAATGAAGACCTGCGCCACAGCGTGGCCACGACAAAATGGCCACCAATGGGAATTTTCAATACAGAAAAAAAACACTAGAAAATGGCGCCGGCACCACCCAAAATGGTGCCCGAGCACACTGAGGTGGACGAGAAGGCCGCAGGGACACAGAGCGGAGGCTCCCAAAAGTCAGACCACCCCACACAGAGAGCGGACCCGGACACCCCCACAGCCCCCAACCAGGATACGGAGGCCCCCTACAGGTATACCCCACCGACGCAGTAGGCCCCGCAATGGGGAGGAGGAAAGAGTGGGGGACAGAAGGAGGGAAAAGGAGGACAGGAGACCCCCTAATGACCCTCCAGGAAAGCCCAGCTGTTCCAAACTGCCTAAAACAGGAGGAACTGTACTTACCCGTCCATGTCTGGACTTGCTGGTGCGTTCCAGACAGACTGACCGCTGGACAGTACGGAGTGGCTGTCCGCCATGGTCCACTGTGACTGAGACCAAAGTAGCCCAGTCATTTGTGGACCCCGGAGTAAAAAATCACCGGCCACCCCTGGAGCAAACGGGGCATGTCGTGGCCGACCCAGCGCTCGGCTAAGGTCTGCTCATGCTCGATGGCCGGGCTGGGGAGACTACCAGGATCTATATTATCCAGCTTGTCGCCCAGCCAGCAATTGATAGAAGATCTCAGGATCAAAATATAAAATAATAAAACAAGAAAGTAAAAATTTACATAGGACTCTGGGCCCAAGGAGGAGCCAGGTCCTTCTCCTTTACTAGGCAGAAAAAAAACTGAGCTGCTAGCTGCAGGGCGAGGGGTTATGACCGGAGGGACCGCCCCCTGGGCGGGGCTGTTCAACTTTGTTAACGGTACATGTATTTAGATAACATGTTCTGTCTAGTCCTCTCATAATAGACAGAACATAACCCACAAGTCAAGAATTAAGGAGCCGAGTCTGTCCATGGACGAAAAGAGAAAAAAAGTTTTAAAAACTGCAGTTTTTTTCGGGAGCATTGATTTTAATAATGCTTAAAGTGAAACAATAAAAGTAAAATATTCCTTTAAATTTCGTACCTGGGGGGTGTCTACAGTAGCGCATGTTTCCCGTGTTTAGAACTGTCCCTGCACAACATGTAATTTCTAAAGGAAAAAAAAGTAATTTAAAACTACTCGCGGCTATTAATGAATTGTCGGTCCCGGCAATACAGATCAAAGTCATTGAAAAAAACGGCAGGGGTTCCCCCCCAGTCCATTACCAGGCCCTTTGGGTCTGGTATGAATATTAAGGGGAACCCCGAACAAAAAAAAAAGCGTGGGGGTCCCCCCCAAATTCCATATCAGGCCCTTCAGGTCTGGTATGGATATTAGTGGGAACCTTGCGCAAGGAGAAAGCCGGGGGTTACCATATGACGTGGACAGGTGACCCCGCCCCGTGACATCACGGGGCAGGGTCACCCATCCACTACAGGAGAAAGTCGGGGGTTACCGAATGATGTGGATGGTGACCCTGCCCCGTGACATCACGGGGCGGGGTCACCTGTCCACGTCATTGGTTAACCCCCGGCTTTCTCCTTACGCAAGGAGAAAGCCGGGGGTTACCCAATGATGTGGATGGGTGACCCCGCCCCCTCTTTACACGTCATGGGGGTTTCGTTCCTCGCTGGAGAATGAGTGGAGACTGGAGCGTCGTTGGAGAATGGATCATCGTTGGATATCGAGAGACGGGATTACATCGCTGGACAGACATCAGGAGAATGGATTACATCGCTGGAATTTATTTTTTTATTTTTAATAAAAGACTTGTCCCAAACTGTCTGTGATTTTTAACATTTTCACAATTTTTCTTTGTGATATGGTAGGGGAACAATGTACCCCGTTACCAATTCACATTGGGGGGGGCCGGGATCTGGAGTTCCCCTTTGTTAAAGGGGGCTTCCAGATTCCGATAAGCCCCCCACCCTCAGATCCCCACAACCACCAGTCAAGGGTTGTGGAGATGAGGACCTTGTCCCCATCAACATGGGGACATCCTCCCCATGTTGAGGGCATGTGGCCTGGTACGGTTCAGGAGGGGGGCGCTCTCTCGTCCCCCCTCATTTCCTGCAGCCTGCCAGGTTGCGTGCTCGGATAAGGGTCTGGTATGGATTTTTGGGGGGAACCCCACGCCATTTTTTTCAATGACTTTGATCTGTATTGCCGGGACCGACAATTCATTAATAGCCGCGAGTAGTTTTGTGCAGGGACAGTTCTAAACACAGGAAACATGCGCTACTTTACAGGCATACTATACACACACCCAGGTATGAAATTTAAAGGAATATTTTACTTTTATTGTTTCACTTTAAGCATTATTAAAATCACTGCTCCCGAAAATACTGCAGTTTTTAAAACTTTTTTTTGCATTGATACATGTCCCCTGGGGCAGGACTCAGGTCCCCAAACACTTTTTATGACAATAACTTGCATATTAATCTTTAAAATTAACACTTTTGATTTCTCCCATAGACTTTTAAAGGGTGTTCCAGGGCTTTTCGAATTTGCCGCGAACACCCCAAATTGTTCGCCGAACGGGCGAACAGCCAATGTTCGAGTCAAACTCATGTTCTACTCGAACATAAAGCTCATCCCTAATGCCCGGTTCTTGGGAAAGAAGCAGAGCTTCTGACCAGCTGGACCTGTGAAAGACTTTTGCCCAATTTTATTAAATCGGTTCCAGGCCTTAGTGCCTGTAACTCACAGCTTTGCACAGGATTTATACACGTCATTCTAAATATAAACCTGAAGCTTGCAGCCTCAGCCTATTTCTTGCTTTTCTCACATGGGACAGATTTTCATTAACCTCTTTCCTTGTCCAAATATGTCTACCCTCGCAGATCACTCAAGTAAAATAAACATTTAATGAGTTCTGAGCGGCTGTCAGATAAATTCACTACAATATAAAATAAATGCACAGATAAAATGCAGTATCCTCCTCTCCAGTGATGTCTGTACTTGTTAAATAAATCGCATTTCCTTTCTCACTGAAGCCATAGCATTAAAATCCTCACATATTTGGGGCAGGTGACTAAGTTTAGTTCATGGCTGCGTTTCTTTTGTTCTATCCAGAAACACTGAAAATAAATCCATTCTAGGTACAGTGCATTTTGAAATATCAATAATTCGTAATAGAAATGAGGAGACATTATTTCAGTCTAGCAAAAAACTGTTTTGAATATTTCTTGCCCACCTTTAAATATCTGGATGTCCACTCTCCATAATATACAATTAATTAAGAATCCCACAGGAAGAGTGGAACCCCATTGAAAGAGCAGAGGCGGGGTGCAGACCCAGAAACTCAACTGACGCGATCAGATCACTAAAATCTCTAACAGTGACAGCTGGTGGTATATTTTTGAGGGGGGCAATCCGCCCCTGCACCCCCGTATGGACGTGTCACCACTGATCTCTAAGATATTTAAAACTGGATGGTAGTGTTATCCTTCAGCATGCAACCAAAGCTGACCCTGCTAGCTGACCTCCTAACCTAGAGATCCAGAATAATGTGATACGTGTGCTTGTTCTGCTCAGTAGGATCTATGATGTGTCTTATTTTTGTTTTCTTGTTCAGACTTGCCTAATTATACAATGCTAAGAAAGAGGAGTTTCCACATAGAGGGCCTAATGTTTTTTTTTTGGAGGAGCGCCATAAATAAAAGACTTAAAGCGGAGGTTCGCCCTAAATTTTAACTTTACATTAACAATCTCCCTGCATAATTTACATACACATATCACTAACCTTTTTTTTTTTTGTTCGGCTCTAATAAAGGTGAATCAGCTGTACAATTTGGCACTTCCGTCTTTTCCTCCCACGGGAGTAGGCGTGTATTAAGTTTCCCCGGCCGCGCTGTGTGTCAAGGGAGGTCTGCGCAATGTCTCCTGGGAGCAATCTGCCATGCTTCCCAGGAGATGCGTTCCAGCGAAATTTCTCGATTTCACTCGTCACGTGACTCAACTACCCGGTCACGTGACGAGGGCGGACATTACCTGCACAGCTGATTGGCTAGGACAGGAAATGTTGACGGTGCTGCTCGTGCGCGAGATAGAGCGGTGAATGCGGGGAGGCGCGCATTCACCGCTACCCGGAAGTCCGTGCTTGTGGGCTTCAGGATGCCCACAAGCAAAATGGAAAAGCTATGGATCACTGTATTAAAGTATTTATTTTTAAAGAAAACGGGCGGGGGATGAATAAAAACGCCAGACGAGTGAGTACTACATTGTAATCTCTATCCAAATTGAATGGACTAAAAAAAAAAAAAAAAAGATGGACCGCGGAACCTCCGCTTTAACAACCTCAGCCAATTGTGGGGCAATCATATGTTAACTGGTTAATAAAAGTCCATAAATCATAGCCAGAACAACACCGGGCATTTTTAAGAGCACCTCCTTCAGGGACAGGAAACACACTGATATAAGGAACTTTTTTAATTATTTTAAAAATATTACTGTACAGTTGTGTTAGCATGAGTATTGTGGATTTCATTACATGATCTGATTTTGTCCTCAATAATAATCATTTTGTAATCCCCATGCATCATTCTGTTTCCTGTCTCTCAGCTCTAAAGAAGCCATTTAACCCCCCCCCCCCCAAACACATTTGAGTGTTCTCCAACTAGCTAAAGATTCCAATTATTTTATTTACAGTGCTCCCCACCTACCAACCTGTCTCTTTCACTGGGCCAGGGTAGTGTGGAAGAGGCTCTTGCCCTCATCAACATGGGGACAAGGTGCTTTGGGTGGGGGGAGCCCCCCTACACCAATGCAACCCTCTTATGCTGAAGGTGTGTGGCCTGGTATAGTTCAGGAGGACGCTTGCCCACCCCCCTTTCCTGGCCTGCCGGGCTACATGCTCGAATAAGGGTATGGCATGGATTTTGGGGGGTCAAACACCACACCATTTTTTAAAAATGTTGGTGTGGGGTTCACCTCAAAATCCAAGGGTCTGGTATAGATTTTGGGGGAGGGGGAACCCAACAACAATTTCTTTTTTAATTTAGATTTTTGTATTATTTGTTTGTTTTTTTAATGCCGACATTCTTTTGTTTACATTCAGGTGTCAGCAAGGAATCCCACTGATAGCTAATAAGCAAACAGTTGATAAGGACACCGCAGCCGCCCATTTCTAATAACCCGCTATTTGCTGGTTGTTAGGACACTGCGGCCATCCACTCCTGAATCATAAGTCGCATCCAAGTTGCACCTATCCAAAGTCGCATCAAAGTATCAAAGTCACATCAAAGCTGCCAGAAGGCGCATCAAAGTCGCAATGTAAAGTCACACTGGAAATCACAAACTTGAATGAAGCCTAAAACAGGGCTCAACAATCCCCGGGCGCCAGGTCGCAAATGTGACTAGAATTAGCGACCTGACACCTGGGGCAGCACAGCTGAGGTTACCTGTATCTCCGTGCGCCCCCCCTCCGCGATCTCGTCGGGCCGCGCCGGCCGTTAATTTAGGCCACGGCTTTGCGGCCTTCTGCAGGCCTAGGCTTCATTCTGTAATCTGGCGCCATCTTGTGGTGGCCGTTGGTATGACAAGTAAACCAGCAATGCTTGCCTGTTTCACTGCCCGCCCATCTCCTTCCCTTTACTTAGAAGTTAACCCCCAAACATTATATATATTTTTTATTCTAACACCCTAGAGAATAAAATGGCGGTCGTTGCAATACTTTCTGGCACACCGTATTTGCGCAGCGGTCTTACAAGCGCACTTTTTTTTAAATTAAAAAATAAGACAACAGTAAAGTTAGCCGAATTTTTTTTTATATTGTGAAAGATAATGTTACGCTGAGTAAATTTGATACCCAACATGTCACGCTTCAAAATTGCGTCCGCTCGTGGAATGGCGACAAACTTTTACCCTTTAAAATCTCCATAGGCGACATTTAAAAAATTCTACAGGTTGCATGTTTTGAGTTACAGAGGATGTCTAGGGCTAGAATTATTGCTCTCGCTCTACCAATCGCGGCGATACCTCACATGTGTGGTTTAAACACTGCTTTTATATGCGGGCGCTACTCGCGTATGCTTCTGCACGCATTGGTCGTTAAAAAAAAAAACTGGCTCCTAACTTTTTTAGATGGCTCCTAGATTCCAAGCAAATTTGTCAAGCCCTGGCCTAAAAGCTAGAAAGTAAATTGCTGCACTTGTCAATACTAAACGACAAACTGACCATTTCTGAAATGCAATATTAATGAACAGGTTGTGGTGGTGGTCAGGGCAGTTCATTTAAGGATTGGAGTGTGGATGGCTTAATAAAGCCACTTACTCAACTTTGGCAAATTAGGAATGAATTTTACTGTATATACAGAGATCATAACCCAGATACCTAAAGGTGACCACTCACACCCTCAGTGTATTTCCCTACATCCGTGACCCTCTGTTATGCAAATTACAGCCATACTCAGAATGGTTGCACTCTGTACAGTCCCTGCCTACCTGTGGCTTCTTTACTACCATCAAATATAATAGGTGGCATATAGTGCAGCGCTATAAAGTATAAAAAATATAAGGATTGCTACTGAAAGCAACTCTAAAACACATAAATAACTTATATCTCAAGTGCAATATGTGCTAGTAAACTAATACATAAAGTTCATAAAAAATCTACTCCAATGGATAGTCTCACATATGAACAGTCCTCCTTAGGAGTCAAGGAATGTGACCCCTAAGGGCTATACAAAACTGAGGTAAAGAAACAAAAAAAAGAGTCCAAACAATATGTGTACAATTTAAATGGATGTCTTTTCATGGACAACACCACCACAGCATGAACTGGCAGAGGGACCCCAATGTTGATGGTGGGACTCACAATATAAGGCACAGATGATACAGTTGGGTACTCTTACCACAGATGGTGGACCCACCTGTCGTACGACAGTGGGTCAATCGAGCTTGGTGGTCACCGTGACCGAAAATGGTGAAACTGGATGTCCTGGATGCCTCAGACCGACTCAAACGGGGTGGTTCGATGAACGGCTCACACAATGGAAATTCCTCCAATCATACAGGCTCCGAACCAGTCCAAAGTAGACACAAGGGTAGGAGAAAAGAAAAACTCCAGATGGTGCAGGTCAATAAAACCAATGGGAGGGGTTTATTGAATAAAATTTGTCTTACAGACATTAGACAAATCTAAAAAGTGATCACAAAACAAAAGGGTATAAAAGCAATGTGGGGTGCAGCATCGGCTTGCCACATTGCTTTTATACCCTTTTATTTTGTGATCACTTTTTATATTTGTCTAATGTCTGTAAGACAAATTTTATTCAATAAAACCCCCCCATTGTTTTTATTGACCTGCACCATCTGGAGTTTTTTTCTTTTCTCCTACCCTTGTGTCTACTTTGGACTGGTTCGGAGCCTGTATGATTGGAGGAATTTCCATTGTGTGAGCCGTTCATCGAACCACCCCGTTTGAGTCGGTCTGAGGCATCCAGGACGTCCAGTTCCACCATTTTCGGTCACGGTGACCACCAAGCTCGATTGACCCACTGTCGTACGACAGGTGGGTCCACCATCTGTGGTAAGAGTACCCAACTGTATCATCTGTGCCTTATATTGTGAGTCCTACCATCAACATTGGGGTCCCTCTGCCAGTTCATGCTGTGGTGGTGTTGTCCATGAAAAGACATCCATTCAAATTGTACACATATTGTTTGGACTCTTTTTTTTTCTTTACCTCAGTTTTGTATAGCCCTTAGGGGTCACATTCCTTGACTCCTAAGGAGGACTGTTCATATGTGAGACTATCCATTGGAGTAGATTTTTTATGAACTTTATATATTAGTTCACTAGCACATATTGCACTTCAGATATAAGTTATTTATGTGTTTTAGAGTTGCTTTCTGTAGCAATCCTTATATTTTTTATACTTCATAGCGCTGCACTATTTGTTTATATTTGCCTAATAACTTTGTTTGTTTGAGTGTTAGCAGCTTAAATTTTTGGTTTAGCGCAGTTTTTTCACTTTCACATAATAGGTGGCATACCTAGTCAATAGGGAAGAGCAGGATTAAACCATGTAAACTGTGGTCAGTATACTGTATGTGTGTACGGTGCTCCAGATTTAGGGTAATTTAACACCTCCAGGTGCTTGCTGTTTATGCTAGAATTCAGATTACCAGATTTCTACAGGGCGATGGCTGCTAGTACATGTATCACGCAGTGAAACACAGAAACTGATATTACATAATTTTATGCGTGCAACATACTGTTTTCTCCAAAGATTTACAAATATTGCTTGCCATACAAATGTACACAAATATTTATTATACATAAACCTTACCAGCAGTGAATCATAGAACAAATATTTAGAGTACTTTACTGCTTGCCGGCGGGAAGAGCTAGATGAACATATTTTGATCTACACTTCCTACAGGCCTAATCGTTTAGAACTACTCCCTGCATCTTCACATGTTATCAGCCTTTAAAAATAACAAACTAAACACAGGTTACATATGCTCAAGTATTTTATGTTATTTCTACACATAGAAACATGTATCAGCAATATTTAAGTGGAAGGATCGGAAAGGCACATATCAACGATAAATTAGTATTAATCCTAAACTTGCTCTTTACTATCCACGAAAGCTTATGTGCCCGTGTTGTGAACAGCGGATTGCAATCTTTAGTGTGATAGGGTGAATGGAGACCGGGAAACAAAATAAATAAAATAAATGCAATTTGTGATTTGCTACCAGCAATTATCTTTGTATTAAATCTGTTCTGAATACCTATTGTTCCCCAATGCCAGAGTGCTGCAGATTAGGCCAACATATTGGAATAAGAGGAAGTGCCAAGTTTCTCTGTTCATGTATTGTAAGGGACAATTCAAACCAGAGTGATCTTTTACAGTGCATTTACCGCATGTTCT
Organism: Rana muscosa; assembly: GCA_029206835.1. Lineage (NCBI taxonomy): Eukaryota > Metazoa > Chordata > Amphibia > Anura > Ranidae > Rana > Rana muscosa. The sequence goes on from CM055122.1 coordinate 194,217,752, forward strand.
GCTGTGCATTAACTTGTGCTGTGTTAAGGCAGCCCATCTAAAAGGCAGCCAAATGCAAAACAACAGATCTAAATCTAAAACTCCTGCATTTTTGACAAAGCTGCACATCACAATGCATGAGAGTGAACTGCTGTGATTCAAAATAAATGGCACCAGGCACCATGGCACATATTTGGTGGCGGTGTCCAAAAGGTGACCAGATTTTGGATCAGTGTTTATTTTATCCGTTATGCATTACAGAAGTGAATCTTGTCAGAATCACGGAGATTGCTTTCTTTCAAAAATTTGATCAGGGCTTTTCTAAACATACCACACGCTTGATTTCATATATGATCCTGGCCACTAGGATAGCCATTGCATGTTGTTGGAACCAGTCAATAGTAACGTATGTCAAACAAAAGTTACCTGGATCATTATTAAAGATAAGATGACCTGCACCCCCCATAACAACCAGGCTAAGTTTGATAAAACATGGCAACTTTGGATAATAGGTGGCATACCTAGTCAATAGGGAAGAGCAGGATTAAACCATGTAAGCTGTGGTCAGTATATTGTATGTGTGTACGGTGCTCCAGATGTCCAAGGATGCTTGAGGTCTGGGACCACGCGGCCCTGATTGTCCATGACTCCTCCTCCTTTTTCCTCTCTTTTCCTGCTGGTTCACTTTCCATATTGACCAGTTTTTGAGAACCCTAGATATATTGTTCTTGACTGCTTGAAGAGAGTAACTCCACTTTTGTTGAAAAAGAAACATTCTCCACTGGGTGATCTATGTGCACTGCAGGGATTTTAACATTCTGTTATTCTGAAGAAATAGTTGTTTGTTTGTCTGTGTCCATGTGTAGAATCTGTATGGGAGTGGTGTAGCAAGGTTCCACTTTGCAATGTAGATATAGACTACAGTTTTACAATTAAGAAGGAACTTAGCTCCCTCCGGTGTTCAATTTGTTATATTGCAGTAGCTTATTCGCTTCAATTATATTAAAACAATGCATTGTGAATCAGACTAAACTACCCACAGTGCAGCTGTGCTACCAGGGTGCAATGCATCACCGCACAGCCTGCTGGGAGAGGTTATTTAAAGGAAGGGAGGAGTTACATTCTGTCTCTTGGGACGCGGCCATGTATCAAGAAGGAAGCCTGCATTGAGGCCGGTTTCCAGTGTGTCTAGGCCCAAGAAGCCTGGGCCCACCGTCGCCAGAGCCTGCCTGTCTAATCTCGTGAGAGCGATCCTCATCATGGGTGTCCAGCTCACACTCCACAGCAACCAGAGTCGTCCATCCATCGACACCTACTACAGCTCTGCGGAGGATCGGAGGCTGCAAGTTGCGGAGCATACCGGAGAACCAAGGCCTCGTTTGGTGAGAAGGGCACCTGCCCAACGACAATTAACTGAATCACAGGGAGGTGGGCCTTATAGACTTGCCACCATTGTTTCTTTGGAAAGTTAACACGCCACGTGCAAGGACACATTGTATCCCGCAGTGGCAGTGTATTTAAAGTATCGGCACCTGTGTCGCCCGCAAGTCATATACATTGGTAATTACTTTGGATGTTGTTTCTGACTTTCCCATACTTGTTGGATTACAAATGTTATGTGCACCAACAATTGCTAGCGAAGACTCCTACTACTGAAGGATCTGTACACTGAACTTAGTCAGGCCTGATAGTGACAGGACACGGGTACAATATTGCCCATTAGGGGGAGCTCGCGAGCATAGGTCTGTTACTTATGTAGAAAGTGCGCATTAGGACTGGGTTTTATTACTGTCATATATATATTTACATCATTGTCTTTGCAGGACCCTGCACAAGTCAACTGTGCCTGTTTAATTTTTCTGTCTTTTACCACTGAGTAAAATTGATTCTGGTTAAGCAGGAAACTGTGTGGAGTTCTCTATTACTCATTGTGGACAAGTGGCCAGCATAAGGTAACCATATCTAATTGTAAGTTATATCATTTTATGATATCATTGTGGTTCCCAGTCAACAGTGGGTTTCACAATCATTGTGTGGTCCAGTTGTGCCAAGGGAGGGTTCGAGTCAAACTTTGGGGTTGATAGGCAGAACGTAGACCCAAACAAAACCAGTAGCTCCTTCGGGGGTAGTGCTACATTTATAATTACCAATTACCTGCAGGGCTCTAATGAGGAAAGCTGCATGGTCTGCATTCCCTTTAGACGTAATTTCCTTTTGGGAGTATATCACCAAAAATAAAAATTTTACTGCAGGGGATGCTCAAAATCTGATTAGAATTTGAGTGCAGACAAATAACACAAGCTGGAAATTACGTTTTCAGGGGACGTTTTACAGAAAATTACAGCACTTCAGATTGAAAAGGAAAGGTAATTTTTAATAACATTCAGTTACAATATGACTTGTGTCACAACTGCAAATGCTCTAATATTTTTATTTTGTTTGCTATTTTATAAGCGCTTTGGGGGCGTTTCGGCAGCTCTGGCCATTAATTTCAATGGCAGGGGCGTTTTAGGAGCAGTGTATTCACTGCTTCGCAACACCCCAAAGATGCTGCTTGTAGGACTTTTTTTTTCCCGTCCTGCAAGCACTCGGGCTCTCACACTGGGGCTACAGGGGAGGCATTTTTCAGGCACTTTACAGGTGCTATTTATAGCCCTTTAGCGCCTGAAAAATGCCTCAGTGTGAAAGTAGCCCAATACCATAAATAATAACATGTTATTAGATTTTTACTCCAGGAGCATAGAATTAGTTTGTCAATTCTAGACAAATGCTTAAATAATACTTTACAATTTAACTAAACCCACTGGATTTTAGTTGACTAAATTTATTTTAGTCAACTAAAATGTACTGGAGATTTTAGTCGACTAATATATGACTAGCACTAAAACAACTTAGATGACTAAAATACGACTAAAGTTAAAATGCCATTTTAATCAAAAGACTGACTAAAACTAAATCAAAATTCAACTTCAAATTCAACACTGTGATTCACTTACTGTACAGTCTCACCCAGATGAAAAACCCGGCCTGTTTGAGAATTCTCAATATCATTTGCATGTCTACATAAGTCTTTTGAAAACTACGAATGTCCTTGCATCATGCAGGGATATCCCTAATCATCTGTCATATTGATGTGCAATTTGACCCCGTTTATTTTATATCTCTGATATGTTCTCTCCCTTTGGTGTCCTTTTATGAAACTGAGATCAGAGGAGATCCCGAGTCTCACCGCTGATCTCAGGTCATGAGATTGTAGGCCACACCCACCCGGACCAAAACTTCCCCAGATACAAATCATTAAATAAACACCCAAGAACCATTATTTGGCAAAAATTTTGGCCGCGACACCTTTATTGGTTTAAACAATTAATTTCCAATAACTGTTTATTATCACTCATATTTATTATCACTCATAACTTCAGATATATAATCACATAACAGATTTCTACCTGCTCAGTTATTAGAACTCGAGCAGTTGCTCAAACTTCAAACAACAATAACAGTCCCCACACGACGGTCTTGAGCATCAAGACCGTCCCACCCCAACCGTCGCGGCCAACTCAATGCTGTTCTGTAATCCTAAATTAAAGATATCCATACCCACTTCCGACAAGTGAACACCATCCGACCTGTATAGACCCGGATAACCACCCTCCAGGTCCACATGCCGATAGGATAATCCACCAATCTGAGGCATGAACTTTTCCAGAGCCCTATTGACTCTTTTTCTCATCTTTTCCATAACTCTCCTCTGGTCAGAGGAGAGCCAGGAAAGACGAGCAACTACCTCGGAAAAAACTAGTGTTGTACCTGGGGAAGTAACAATAAAACTATGCAAGTCACGCTTGATCATGTATAATAAATCCAACGTTTTTACATTACCCAAATCATTTCCTCCCAAATGCACAACCAAAATAGAAGGCGGCGGCCATACTTGACATAACCTGTTCAAATAAAAGTACAGTTGGGACCACTGAAGGCCTCTGATACCTTTCCAAAATAACCTAAAAGAGTCCGGATGTAGAGATAAATTAGTTGTATAACTGCGTTGGGCTGCTCGTTTGTGAGCCCAGTAGATAAATGAGTGCCCCAGAATCCAAACTGTGAGCTGGGAACCTAGAATTTAAACAAATAAATTAGTACGAACATATAACTTAAAACATTGAGACTTCCACCTCCCCATTTCTTTAATATCAGAATCCGGGAACCCTAACCGGGCCGCCTCAGAGGCTGCGCCTATCCGAAAGGAGTGGGAGGAAAACTTAAAGTTATTTAAACCCATTCTAACCAAACATTTCTTTAAAACAGCATCAAATTGGTATTTGGTCAGGGGATGTAAATTGACGTGAACTAGAAAAAAAACCCCTCCGGAAGGCCTAAACCCTATAAATTGCCTAACCGTGGCTACCGGGCACATGAATGCCTCATCGTGCTCCCGTAGATTGACCCAACGGCCTTTTCCACATTGATCAGTTTTTGAATGTTGTAGCCAAATGTGAACACCCGACTGATCCATCAACACCTGATCAAAAAGAATCCCTGATTTTCCCTGCTTATTTGCCGGCACCAACTCCGAGATGCGGAAAGCACCAAAAAAGGCCAGCACAAAGGCTGTCTTAAATAGCAAAGCTTCATACGGGGAAAAACAAACTACTACCAAACTTTCGCAAAGGCCCCTGAGGATGTCCAGAGAGATCGGCCTCCTATCATCCGAGACATACGTCACTCTCTTGTACCCCTTCAGTGCCTGTTTCACAGAAAAATATGAAGTACAGGCCCTTAAACCCAACAATCTGAAGAAAAATGAAATGCCAGCTAGCGTCTTCGTCACATGACTACTGGAAAAACGCTGCCGCATTAACATAGACAAAAATGCCAGAACATTGCCCTCAGAAGGCCTATTGAAATTAAAACCTGCAGTGCTAGCAAAGGACAACCAACTGCTCCATGCAGCGGTGTAACTGGACCAGGTCTTGGGAGCTAAGGAACCTCTAATAGCGTCCGTCACTGTCATCAAATCATCACCCACAAATGGTCTGGGCATGGGGTGCCCTCTGTGTCCGCTTCTGGAAGCAGAATCCGAAAACGGTCCATCTGGAAGCGAGACAGAGAATCGGCGATGTTATTCAAGATACCAGGAGTATACTTAACTTTCAACCAGATGTTGAATTTGAGGCACCTAAAAACCACCTGACGCAGTACTTTTATCACTAACCAAGAACTGGACGAAAGACAGTTAACCGCATACAGCACTCCTTTGTTATCGGATTCCACCAATATGCGCCTGTTCGCAAATTCTGAACCCCACAACTCCAAAGCCACCAAAATCGGGAACAACTCTAGGAGAACCACATTCTTGGTGGCCCCTGACCTTACCCAAGACTCCGGCCAAGCCGCACAGCACCAGTGCGTCTTCCATATAGCGCCGAAGCCTCTAGAGCCAGCAGCATCCGTGAATAGACAGAAATCTCGTGCTACCACAAAATCAGATTGAAAAAAGGACTTTCCATTATAGCAGTCAAGAAAACCAGACCAAACCTTCAAATCTTCTCTAAGCGGACTCGTCAGTCTGATGTGCGCCCGAGGCGATTTCAGACCTGATATTGCCATGTAAAGACGACGTGAAAAAATCCTGCCAACTGGCATGATTCGACATGCAAAGGCCAGGATACCCAAAAGTGATTGCATCTCCTTCAACTGTATCTTTTTCTTTTGCAACACCCTCGCAATCAACCATTTCAATTTCTCCAATTTTGCTACTGGCAAACGAAATTCTAACTTACAAGTATCTATTTCAATACCTAAAAATTCCAAAGTTGTGCTAGGGAGACAAGTTTTCTCTTCCGCCAGAGGGACACCAAAATCCAAAGCTAGCGCTTGAAATGATAGCAACAAATCAGAACAGATCCCAGAACT